>JAQGBQ010000447.1:0-21887 GCA_034698485.1 Vertagopus arboreus | reverse complement strand
GGTGGCTTATGATGGGTGGCTTATAATGGGTGGCTTATTGTCGGTGGCTTATGATGGGTGGTTTATTTCCGCAAATCAGAAATCTCGAAAAGAATTCGGTGCGCTATCCAGTTTTATAACAATTTTACGACTCTTCATCGAACCTTGAGAATCAATATTATATTCCTTGTCAATCTAAACAGTAATGTCAATGCAGAATTCATGTTTCAACAATAATTTCTTTTTAAAAAAGTTGTTGAAGCCTCTCATAAATTAAGGCTTAATATGGTAGTCTAGTCATGAATAAAATATATATTTTCGCCCTTCCTTCTCTTGAACCATCATATTATCGTTATTGAAATCTGATAGCCCAATCTTTTCTTCTCAAGTGAATGGGATGACAATGAGACTGAAAGTCAATCCTGTTGAATATAATATTTACTATACCTCTTCGGCACATTCGTTACGAAAGTAACTAAGAAAGATGAATCCCACTATACATAGTATAGGGTCGTATATAGATTCGAAACTGCTCGAAACGAAAGACGTAGTATCTACTAGCCAGGATTCAAAATAAGCAAAGGAATGAAGTCCTCGTGTATAGAGAAGCTAAATAGGTCTTGAGATTTCAGGCAAGGGTGAATTTATATAAAGGATGAGTAACTTGAAATCCTCTCGTATATCGAATGCCTTCAGGAGGGAACAGAAACTTATAAATGTGAACACTTACGGAGAGAGGAAGACAAGTGATCGGATTTTAATGAGATTTTCTCGACTTCCACTTTGAATTCACCTCTTGGAAATGGCCTCTTTTTCCATTTTTATTGGAGGATGTTGATGACAGATATTACAGAATAAAAGGAACGGGCTCGAGTTCTTCAGCAAGAAGGACGAAGATGGGTATTTCTTTTTACGTAGGTTCATGTTACCTGCAATGAACTCTTTGAAACTTTAAAATATATACGGGGAATAATAAATATATGTCTATGACACTACTCGACACTTTAGTTTCAAAGATGCCGATGAAAGAAGCCTGAATCCATATTGGATTATATTAAATTAAATTACACAGCCTGAATAGTAGATATTCCTGTGGCTCTTTCGTTATTAAATAGGATCAATTCCTTAAGACTGCCGACCAAATTTAGAAAAAAAACAGGCTTTGATATCTGACACAGTTTAAGAATGATGACCTTCTGTCTCCCTATTTGTAGTTTTTCGACAGTTTAAAGTAGATTTTCCTAGTAAATTAATATTGAAGGCTTATAACATTTATTTACAAACAATTTAGATTTCATGAACATCCGTTGCATTGTGATTGATTTTATAAAATTCCTAATGACTTTCATGGATTTTGTTGTTTAAAAATTAAATTCAAAATACCATTTAATTAAGAAAAATTATTTGCAAAGCTTCATAAGTCTCTTTCGGCTCATTTACGACTTCCAATCAGGTTGAAAGAGAAAGTAGAGGAGTGAAAGGGTGAAAATGAATGATAGGAAAAGGCATGTCAAACGTAATGTTGATTCTTTACTATTGTCATTCATTACGGAAGAGTGATAAATGACGAGCCCACACACTTTGCCGAGCCCGTTGTTGAGAATCCATTTGCCTACTACTACTACACGATATTTCGTACGTATTATGACTCTTCTGGACTCCACTCCTGCCCTGACTCGATTGATTACATCAAAGCATAATGTTACTTGGTAAGCTTCCAGTTTCGCAATGGAATTGCTTGGTATTTGCCGAGAAGGAGAAAGCTTTGTGAGAATAGGAAAGCTCTAGAGTGTTACTTAAGAAGGCTCTTTTATGAATACAGACAGACAATTCATCAAAGGATTTCTGCATGTCAAGTTCGCGAACGGATTTAATATTTGTCTTACGTATTTTCCAAGGTACGGTGATATTGTCGTTTTGCTGTGGGTTTTGTGACTTTTCTGCAATTGTTGAATTCTTTGGGCGAAGAAACTAAACCATATTTTTGGTTTGGAAAATTTTATGCATGGAATATTGATAATTTGCCACGTCATGCGTAATAAAATCAAGGCTTGACTGGAGTTAAAGGTAAAGATAATTACATCTCATCCTGTACTTAACTATAGGCGTTGTGATGGATGTAATTCGATGGCTTATTTATGACTCAGTCCTGAATAAAGTGCTTGTGCTTAGAAATGTACATAAATGTGTGATCGTTTGGGCAGAAGATTGCCGTGTAATCGGTTTTGATTTTGAATTGAGATTAGTAGAGATTAATCTAATTGGACTTTTATTCCTTTCGATAGGTTCGACTCAATATTCATGAATCCGATTGCATAAATTTATATCGCTGCGTTGGTTTTTTTACATCAATTTTATTGTAAAGATATTATGAAAGGTTCAACTCGTAATTTTCATTCCAGATTGAACAGTTCTAAGAATTTCAATGTCCAAGAAACCAAATGGATAAATAATTGGACTGCCATTTCCATTTTAGCAAAAAATACGCCTGGGAGAGCAGTTTATGTTTTTACGAATTCAAAGTTTAAAGAGATGTACTCTCTATTTCAATATACTTTAAACAATGTTTGCATAAGTTAGAAGTTAGGACTAATGAAGAAATTTTCACGTGCGTGTGGTGCAGCTTCATCCTGTAGATGATTTTGTTTGTTCTTTGGTGTTTGTTTAAGGTTGTAAAAAGTTTCGTGAAGGAATTTCGTGTACTTATGAACTTCAATTGCGGAAAATGAAAAATAGCTCCCTTTTCTTTTGATATGTAAGAAGATGTAAAAATGTATAGGGGTTTCAGCTTCCACACCATTTATATAATACCACGAGATGAGCTTGAGGTTGTGGTGTTTGATGTTTATGGAGCTCATCATAAAAAAGACAATAATATTGACTTTTGGCTTTGGCTTGGCCACGAACGTTGAATGTATCTGCACCAATCTGCAGCATTCGATGTATGACCATCCTTGAACTTCTTATATCAGAATTATTCGCTGATGTTGTTGAATAATTCATGACCAAGAATCTTAAAACCAAGGCGGTTTATAGCAAACCATTAAAGCAGATCGTAAATGGGAAAATATTCGCACTTATGATGGACAACGGTCCAACACAGATGAATAGATTTATTGTCTAGTTATCTCTACTGAATGTAAATTGCTGGCATATAACAAATTAAAAAACCAAATTACTTTAACTCTAAAGTTCCTCATGACTTGTGATAGAAGACGAAGTCTGGAACTAAAAGGCATGTGGCTTGTCTCATGTTTCCTTTATACGGTCTATCTAAATTTTCAGACCTTGTGGAACAACCTTCTGTTTACTGGTCCTTTGCATTTGTATCTTGATCTATGAATCCCATTTAAGTTTACAAGGTAGCTACAAAATCGTGAATAATAAGGGGAGAGTGACATTCTACATTTAAACGACGACTGAATAATGGGCAAAGTGACAGTTGAACTGTGATAAAACATCCCTTGTAAACATGACCTTTTTCCCATTTGAAAATAACAATAAACCTTGAACCAAAACCAACTTTGTCTAAATGCCTATGTTTCTAATGTCTCTGTCCTTCCTAAATTTATTCCGGTTATCCAGAGTTATTATCTATGTAGATTTGTTTCTCTTGTTTACTGGCATTAAGCCCACATACTTATTATGCATACATAATAGTGTGAAGCCACAGTTGCATTTGGATTGTTCTACAGAAGCAGATATTTTAATTTAAAAAAAAACTACTTTATGCAGTCAGATGTAATAGGCTAGTTTGGGTGTCGTTTGTTTTCTTGATAACGATAAAAAAAAACAAACATGGTATGTGACACTTGAATTTAACTTTAAACAATTATGACCACTCACATTTACTACTGGTATTACTAACTGTAGCAATTTCCGAGGCAATGGTTATGCGAATTGTCATTTGCATAACAATAAATTACTCAAAGAAAATAACTTCATTGTAGTTGACTTTTTTCATACTCTGATTTCACAAGCCCCAAGTCCAATAGAGTATGAAACATTTCTAAAAGTTTAAGTATTAAAAACGAAAAAAAAACTATATTGACTACATTGTTTAAAACTGTATAACTGGGTCAGTCTGGTAGATTTGAAGGTTGTCAGTAAGTACGACAATGAAATAAGGCATAAACCATCCTTGTTTTTTTTCCTTTCTTCATAAGCTAGAGAACGAATTCATATTTATTTGAAAGGTACATAGCGAGTTAGTGTTGAAAGGGTCACAGTATCCATACGTAGAGTAACAACTTACCTCTCCTTTCTCTGAGTTTTAGAAAGAACTCATGACATTTTCATGTTACGAGTAATAAAAATAGAACATAAACATTTTTGCGAATACTCAACTTGCAACTTTTTCCAAACCAGGAGAAAAGTGAAAGCAAGTCTGTATAGCGGTTGGCTTTATTCAGTTTGGTTCTGCAGAGTAAGTGATACCATATCATATCTACTCCATTTCAAAACTAATCTATAGGCTGTCTATAATAATGGTCAAAAGAAAAGCCACGAAGTCAGCTCATGATGGCTAAGACCAAGTATAATATTGGAGCATGAAGAATGTTGTTTGTTGATTGCTCAAGTTTATATATTGTAAGTTTCTTTTCAAATGAAAGCAAAAGTTTAAGTCAGTAAAATAAACTCTTTTGTAAAAACTAAATTGTCGAATAGCCAAACTTAACCTAGTTGGGTTTAAACAATGTTTAGGTTTAAACTGAAACACAAATTTCTTATTCATTTTCTTTATAAAAAACGAAACTTAGTCAGCACACTCAGTAAATTGTGTGTTCAACGTTGATAATATATTTACTAGTAAAAACTTTCTGTGTTAAGTTTGTGGGCAGTGCAATCATTTTCTTGTACAACTAGCCACAAGGGTTGAAAGAGTATCATGTTTAGAATGAAATGAAAGCCTGAAGCTGTGGAAGGTTTTCTTCTTTGGAATTTATTTCTAAGTCGTCTTTGGAAGTGATGAATACATGAAACGGGATCCGAAATGTTGGATGTAGTATCAAAGAAAGAAGCCCCTTTTCCCTGCAGTATTACATGGTAAGAATAAGTCCAAATGAGCTTGAAATTCTTGTTCAAAAATTTGGTGAAGCTCCAAAATTGCTGTGAGTTGTAGGCTCTTTTATTCTGCGTCAGTTCTATCTCTATCTTCTTTCTCTTTGAAAATGGTGGACTTTTATGTCTTCAAAAAGATACTAATCATATTTCAAAGGCGGATATAATTTTAGCCTGTCTTTCCTACATTGGATTAAGATATGACCAGGCAAGCCTACCCTGTCGAATTTTAATCCTATCAAAGAGACCCGGTTTCATTCAGGCAAATTGAGTCTTGCTACGTTGAATCTTCCGTTACTGTTATCTCTTATATGCAAAAAACTAGAAAGACTTTTGTTTAACTGACTTTATCTGGATGGATATAAAATAAGACTATTTCTTCATTTGGATTTAGTTTTACTGCAGCTCAAATTTGCTTGTTGCTCGTTACTTGTGGCTTTATACAATGTTTACTCTATGTATATATTGAAACAACATGTATTTAATTTGATAAATCTATACAGAGTTAATCTAAACAAAACGATACGGCTTGTTTGGATTCTTCTCAGCAGTAACATTATTTTCATGATTATAGAGTTTACTATTTATCGACTTTGCTAACAATTTTGTTTAGTTTTATTTATATAGTTAAATGAAAGTCAGTCATACTGACCACAAATGGAAGATTCGAAAGATTCTATCTTACCTGTGTTTTGTTTGTCATAAATTCAAAGACGAAAATGAAAAATTGTTGACCATGATTTTTTTCAGGACGATAAACCTTAAGTTGATTCAGTGTCGTAAAGTAAATTTGGTTTGCAATGTTTCAAGAAAATGTGATTCAGAATTATGCTTATGAGGTTTAATTTTTTAAAACTTTGTATTTACTCAACTCGGCGTCCTTCAAATAGTTCATTCCTACTTTCTCCTACTCAGCAGAAATATCCAAGTACTTTCTCAACAAATTGAAGCCACCGAGAAAAAAAATGCACAACTGCCGCCTTCATTTCATCTTACTATATGATTTCATCATTTTGCTCGTTTCTTTCACTGGGGATTTCTAATTCATCAATAGGGTATATTATGTAGCAGATATAGTTTCAGTCCCCTTGAACTCTAGTTGTTTATCCCAATTTGTTGAGCTACTCATCTCTGAAATAGAAAGTTGTATATAGTTAAGACATTGCTTGAGATTCGTTAAGAAAACCAGAGAAAAGGAGAAATGGAAGTCCGGGCTATGTAATTAATCTGAAAGTTGGAACGATACTCGGGAAGTTATCTTATCAGGTAGATACAGTATCTCGGAAATATTGGAGGAAACAGGAAAAGATGGGATTAGATTTCCTGTCCTCACTAACTTCAACCGTATAATATGGCTTCGGCCTTTCATCGTTTGTAAGCCTAACCAAAATAATCTTCATCTCACATCCTCTCGTCCTGAATTCGGGCCTAAACCAACTGAGCTCTGTAATTTACTTTCTCTCCCTCTGTCTTTATTTCTAATATTTCAAGCAAAGCAGGTCCAATTCGAATATGAGGTTTCAGGCTATGTACATAATCTAATATATATGTTCCTGAAGTTTGCCAAGGAATGAGTTAGCTGCTTGAAGAACTTTGGTTGGGGCTAGGACTTGAAAGGTGTTTTGGTCTACGGTTCATCAAATTTATGTTATAATAGCATGGCAAGGAAGGTTTGTTTAATTTCCAAGTACGGTTCCGTACAACGGTACAATATTAACCAAGGGTATGATTAGAAGTGGTGAAGTAGGTACATCGTTAAGGTGTCTAAAGCGAAGTAATGATTGTGGATTTTGAGTTTGTATTGCCAAAGGAAATTCAGAGGGGCTTCTGTATCGACATCCTAAATTGGATAGAGAATCAGAGTGTTTGGCAACACTCGAGTAGTAGTTTTCTACGTATATTCAACAAAACTACTATACGATGAAATTCAGGCAAGGCTAAAATTAAGCGATCGACCCTTTGACCTTATCTATGTATTTATTTGTTATATCCTGAATCTTGTTATAGGCAATGTTTTATTTTTTGTTGGAGGAAATGTATGATTTACGAAGTTGTAAATTATACCTGTTATTATTCGATGATTAACCTCTGTAATCATAAGTCCATATAAATGGTCCACTTCCAATTCCCATTTCTCAGCCACCTTGTTATAGAAGAACATTTTGTGGCCTAAAATCCAGATATGGAAAAAGGGTTGACCTGACCATCGACACAGTGCAATTTGGGATATTGCCCTTGCACTTTGATCAGATGAATGATTCAGAGCATGATAATAATAATCATAATAATAATAACAATATAAGGGTACAAAAGGAAAAAAAGACTAATACGATACGAAATATATATTTGTTCAATAAAATATTATTCCTTGCTAGAATAATGTTCATATCGGCTTGTATTTTATTTGTTTTTTTTCCCAAGACGTGGGTTATGATTATGAACGCCGGGAGACCGAGAACCCAAAATCATTCCACACTTTTGTCCTACACATAAATCAATTCTTCATCAGATATGATCCAGATTGTCTTTTGAATGTCTACCCGATGGCTGTGATAAGCTTGTTGTGTGTGTGGTGTAATATGTATTAGGCTATCCTCTTAGCTGTCATGTCGTCAGGCTGTGTTGTATTAAAAAGGTTTGTGGTTGGAGCCATATCCAATTTCTTTCATCCCTTACGACAGCAAATGCCATGCGGGTGTTTATCTTTACAAAACCAAACAAATAAACAATGGTATTTCTTTGATTTGATTGTCATTTCATCAACAATTTCTAAAGAAATGTGTATCCGATGAACAACCCCGTATTTTTGTAATAATTTTTTGAATTTTCTTCAAGTCCGTTCACATTTTGCTCTGATTCTTTACATTTTGTAAGACTGACAAGACCTCGAGTTATTTGATTTCAAATGTTGTGTGTAAAGATATCCCGGAAAAGGGAATTCCAATTTTGAAAAAAATAACTTCCTCAAGTTCCTTGTAGACTGACCCTATCTATTTTTATCCATTGTTCGTCCCCCTTCTTCCTTCTCTCATACCTATAGATTAGAAATACCAAATATGATCAAGCCTTTATAGGATTCTTTTGATTCAGAATTCTTGGACTATGCCGAAATATGTTCAATAATAATCGGAATCACGATCTCTGGGAGGGATAAGAATAATGACTCCACACAGTCTGGTTTGCTCTATAGCCGTACTATATATAACGCAGCTGCAAGTTGTCCTCAGAATTGTATTCTTTACATCGTTTATAAAGAAACTTGTGTTTCGAAAACCTCATCATCATATTATGGTTTTGTCTGTAGGCCGAGCCTGCATGATCATGAAACTGTACACAGACAATTTGATTTACTCCAAAGTTGAACTGTCAACAGAGATTTATCAAAACAAAAGGAGCATTTCTCATCGTAATGAAACAGAGTGAAATATGAGAGTCGGAGGAGTTGGCTAAAAAATGACAGGTCATTTCACTCACAAAGGGAAAGCTGAGCCAAAAACCAAACCATGGTATTCATATTTCTTGTCATAAAATATTATCTCATATCAGTGCTTGTGTTGGCGTGTAATTCATCAAGGGATTTTTATTGAGAATGTCTGACATTCTTGTTGTTTATTTGTTGAAATGGGTAATGTTTAGGTGCTTCAGGGAATTCTTTATGTTTGCTTTATAAGGTGTTGTCGTATCGCTATCAGACAGACTCACGGACTACTAGTCACATACATAGCATTATCCTGTCATAATTCATGTAGTAAATGATTACCTACTACTACCGATGATATACTTGCTATCCTTTGTAGAAGATTACTAAAGCTCTTCCCGAGTTAAATACAGATAAAATACCGCTACTACTAAATATAAATAGTAGAAAAGATATGTTCAGTTATGTGTGATGTGGTTGATATCGGTTTGCATAAAACTTTCAACCTACATATAGGCACAAGAGAATTACTATCTTTTGCACAGGGATTTGCTTTCTCTCTCTCTCTCTCATAGCCTCATAGCTAGATCTTATACTCTTATACTAGCTTAGAATAATGCGTTTAGCCTGTAGTTGTTTTAGTTGGGTTTCTGTGGATGCTGTGCTGTTGGGCATAATAATAATATAAGGATGGCTAAAAGTTGATTACGAATTCGTTGGAATTTACTATCGCCATTCTACTTGGGTCAAATGCGTTCATTATATGGCTGTCAAGGGAAATGCATGTTTATGCGGGCGGGCATCTGCTCTACAGCCATGCCCGAAACAAGAATTTGCAAAGATTGCTATTTGGTTGAGAACTTAAAGTCTCGCCACACGAGGGATACTCTTCTTGAATCCTAGTCATGGATGGCTTGGATAGGCTAATTCTTACGGATTCCCAGATCCTTCTCTCTCTCTTCTGAAGGATATATACACAAAAACGACTAAGACCTCTTAAAGTGTTTTCAGTGGAGTTTTAAATAGTGTTGCATAACAAATTAAAAATGAAAATTTCATAATCAGTTGTTTAATTTTTTTACGTATCAAATTGTAAATTCAGTATTTTTAGTTGTGTTTAAAAATCAATAAAGAACAACGCCACTGGATTTAAGAAAAGGCTTTTAACCCATGTTTTCACTATGAGGTTTGCCTAGTAAAATAAGTTAACATTTACAAGTATGGAAAGGACTGGCTGACTGCTGCCCTGAGCCTGAGAGAGATTGAAGTTGAGTCTCAAGTCTGCTGGCTGAGTATTTTTGCAACGGATCGATAAAAAGAGCAGAGGATCCGGACGCTGCTAGACTTTTCGTAGGGTTTCGAATCTAGAATGAAGAGAGTTAAACTGGTAGATTATATGGGTTATAGCTATAGCATTCATTGCGATGGGATTGGGACTTCTGGCTATAAGTAGTAGTAACTCTGCGTTATATTACGGTGTTATTCCCCATTACTATCTTTTCGCAAATCCGTGGAGAAAGAGAGATCCTGAGAGAGAGAGAAGAAGAATTTGGGACGGTGAGATGATATAGGATCCATCCGTAATATATAAAGAATGGATGAAGGCAAAAACTTGGCTTGGCTTGCTTGAGCTTAGAGAAGAAAAAAATTAAACCCGAAACTCGGGAAACCCCGTCTTAAGAAATTAGAGGAAGGCTAAGCTTTCACCTAAGTTATATCGATGTCAAGTCTAACCTTCGTGAAGTAAGTTTGGATTTGTTATACCAAAGGATATAATATAGGAGTATAAATAGTTGAGTATATTCGGCCTACCTATTCAGAGTGTTTTATGGAGGATAAAAGAATTTCAAATTTATATATAAAACTGAGCCACTTCTCTAAGGACAGTTTGAAATCTCCGTACCTTATCTGTAGTGAACTGCAGAGTTGAATTCCCTGGTTCTTAATAAAGAACAAAGAGTTGACTCAAACTGTTCAAGTCGATCATAGTAGAGAGCGTGTGAAGTGCGTTTGTCACTTGATTAAGGCCACTTCAATTCTGTCCTCTGGATTCTAAAATGCCTTTCACTTACATTGGCTCGCTAAATTAATTTCTGGAGTGACATTTTTTGGGAATTGATTCAGACTATTTTTCAATTACGTTGAGCCTTCTAAAAATAATGCGATAGACAAGAAATTTCAGATTATACAATAAGTTTCTGATATTTACAAAATAAAACTGACATTGCTAATTATGCCTTCTTTTTTTCTTTACAGGTAAGAGTCGTTGCTGATCTATTGGATACAACTAAGGATGGAGATTTAGAAAATAATAACTCAAGCTTCATATTCTCATCATTATCGACTCGTGGATTTGTATATCGTAAAGATAATTTTCTAGGTTTCAATTCAAGTTAACGACGTGTACGTACTGCGGACATTTAAGATTATTTTAGTATAAACGTTCAGTCCGGTTCCTGGATTTCCCATAATCAAAGATGCATCGATTTCATTCGTCCCAGTGAACAGGCCTTCTTTCATGCTTCCCTGAGTATGATTCTATGACCTCCGATGAATGGTTTTCTGATGTGACTTTTCTTCAGAGGAAATTGAATGAGCTGGAGCTGAACTGAGCTTGAGCTAGTTGGAATTAGGGCTGAGCTGAATTGGGCTTCGAATAATAGAAGAAAATAAGAGGAAAGGGTAACAAAACTCTACAGAATTGATCTGATCCAAACGAGAGTAAAAGGATCTTATTGTAGTATTACGTATGTTATTCTTTAGAACGGGTACTGTTACCATTGTATAATAGTAATACATACATATCTTACCACTACACAGAGAGGAGAATCGAGTATGAACCATTGCCACACGTACTTCGTACTGCATTGCACTATTTGCAATGTAATGCAATGGTACTATGAAATGCTTCATGACATGCCATAGCATTTCTTTACGATCCTTCTTTCGTCTATGGCAAAAGTCCAATTTAAGGCTTTGGAAAGTTCCCAGCCAGACTGATTGTGAGCAGACTACATACAGTAGCTACTTAGTATATCTCTTGGACATATATGGGAGAAAAGCCGTAGCGGAGATCACGGAGGCCATTAGGAGAGTGAAAGTATGCCCAATAGAGATTTTTCTGTTGGATTGGATTATAGCTTTAGACACAATAAGAGAAGAATTGTATGGGCGAAGGAATTTCTTATGATGGTCGAGATTCGAGATAGCTGCAGCATTAGGAGCTGTGTTATTGATTTCTCATATATGTAATATGGTCAAGGAATGAAAGGTTGGGTGGATACTTGGGGGTGGTTGGACGTAGAATCAGTAGTGATGATAGAAGATCAGACAGCTGAAGAAAGTAACGATATTACATATTTCTTCCGGTCAATTTGACTCGGAATCAAGGATTATTTTTATTCTTGTAGGCTTTAAGTTTAAGCATAACGATCGCTAAGTTCTGGCAATCGATACTTCTTTTTCTGTGTGCATTGAGTTGAGAGTTAAATAAATTGTCGAATTTTCAAAATCCATCTAAATTGTTTAGTATTTGTGAAATGTTTATGAAATGGTGGTGGCCTTAAGCAAACTTTAGACAGCAGAGTTCAGTTCAGTGTGTCAGTGGCAGCTTTTGCTCACAATTCTAAATTCATAACCACATGAGAGGACAGGCTCTTCAGGGACATTTCATTTGTCATGGTTTAGCCGTCACTTTCTTCACTTTCTATAGTCTGCTTCGATATATGAATAGAGACTTTCTTTCCTTTTACAACTACCCAGATGATCTTCCTCTTGGACATGGTCCCTACTTTCACTCAACTTAGGATACCGTTGAAACTATATATTCATAAAGTGAAAAGTGCGTCAAAGTCCAGAAATACGAATCGAATGTTGAGACTAGACTCTATTTTCGTATATTTTACCCTTCTGTCCACGCTTGCTCATGTATATGTATATAAACGAAGGGGTACTTTTAACTTTACCAGGCTACCAGACTAGGCCAGATCTTCGAGACTCGATCAAAGTGATAGAAGTTCAGAGGAGAGAGAGATGCTTTGAATCAAATTCTCTTTCATGTCGGTAGCTTTGCTTTTGCTTACTTTCACTTCAGAGAGGCGACGGAAGTAGACCTTGGCGTTGGCAATGTGTGATAAGATGTACAATCAGTCCATAGAAGAGAGGCTGGGTTAGGAACTCGGTGGAAGTTTAACTTGTTTTTCTATAGGCATGCACAATGTTCAATGTTGACTTGAACTCAGACACCCAGAGTTGAGGGAGTAAAAGTTAAATTTCCAAGCTATATGTATTGAATAGGAGAAACATTTATAAGAATGACAGTATTGCATTGAAAAGAGGTTGAGAAACTTTATGTACACATCACTTTCTTTCAGATTTACTACACAGAGAAATAAAAGATGTAACTAAGCCAAACCAGCCAATATAGACAAATAAAGTGTATAGAGAATTGCAAAATGTTAAATGATCCGACTGTATGTAATACTAGGAATTGAATGATATTGGTGAATACAAATACTGAACGAACCTCTGAGATTGCTACTCCTCTAGTTTTTTTTTATTTTCAGGCTCGAATGACTTTGAATTTTCTTTATTTTTGGTTGGAACCCAGTTTCAAAGTTTGCTATTTTTTATATTTTCCTTCTTCTTGCTTTGAGTCTTTGACCAGAGTGAAATATTCATCCTGAGATAAATTCTTGGGAAGGACAGGAGAATAGGACAGACGAGACATCTGAAAAAAGAAAGATTCACGCATTCAGAGTTGTTTCTAGAGAACTGTACAAGTATATATGCGTTTCCTATAAAGTGACATGTACATGGAGCTTTTTGAAGATAGAGAGGATCAATTTAAGGAAGGGATTGCACAGATAGGATATAAAACGTATTCTACCTCTGACTTTCGAATATGCATAGTACACATTGCATTTTTTATGCTACTGAGTTCTAGGCCACAAACAGATGTGCTGGACTACAGACTAGGACTTATGTGTTTGTATACTTTTTGTGTATATGTGACCTACGGAACTTTTTTCAGAGTTAAAGAAGATGTCCGACAAGAGTGAAATAGTAGTAAATGGAGAGAGAAAGCAGAGTCCCTGGAGCCAGTTTTAAAAACTTTGGTATTTTTGGATGTGTCAGTAAAGAAACTGTGAATTCCGACAGTGAAAGTACTCCACCGACATTTTTTTTACTGACTATCTCTATTCATTTGTAATGCTGCATATAAAATAAACGATATTTCTTCTCTTTGACACAATAACGATTGATTTGACTGATTTGGGATAGTTGTTTTTGCTCATTAGAAAGCACTACAGGCTATTTGGTAACTAAATCGAGTAGCATTTGGTCCAAAGGCACGCCTACATAAATTTAATATTCTGTTTCTAAGAACAGACTGATTACTAAACTGATTTGGTGCTTTTTAAATTTTATTAAGCAGGACGGAAAGTGAAAATTCTTACCTGGATAGGCACGGAAAGAGGTAAAGAGGAAAATGCTTTCATCATACCAGGATCCTATTATGTATATTTTATATAGAAGTTAGATGATGTAAAACGCCATTGATCGCTCTATATGTAAAACCCACTGGCAGGTCGGTTCATCATATCTGTAGAGGGTTGAGATGTTTGAGTGTTCTATCGTCAAGTTATTTCACGGTTTGTTGAGATTCCGTCGCTACCGGGGCTATCCTTTCCTGCATCATCTATCTCAGTTCCGGGTTATGATTAGCAAACAGGCATGTCATTCTTCTCTCTCTCTCTCGCATGGATGTTTTGTGTCATGTAAGATGAAGGCCGTAGGCGAAAGGTTTGAACTTGCAAGTTGGAAATGAAAATTTAAAACTTATACCAGTTACCTACGTTATATGTAAAGTATCTAAAAGCAAAGGTACATTACACGCATCCCTAAACTTAGCTGTGGTTCAAGCAGAATTGTAACAAAATTGGAACTGTTACATGTATATAAAAACATTATAATATAAGTGCCATAATCGTACGCACTAAACTAACCGTCAAAGTAAAACTGAATCCTGATTCTCTGACGAGTTAGTTGGAGAAAGTAAGTCTTGAGTTACACAGTGATGTATTAAGGTAGGGAGTAGGAATTATTGCGTTGGAATGTATTTTATCTAATGTAAGCTAGCTTACACAGTGTAAACGTGGACCTTAAGAAAGTAAGGAGGAGGATGAGTTGAGAGAATGGAGAAGAGAGAGTGAAAATGGTTTGTCACCAACTCTGAACTTTCTATTCCAAGACTTGAGAGCATTGGAGAGGTGGCATGTACCGTGATAAGAACACTTTTTGGTATATAATAATAGTAGGATGAAGGCATTTGCCGAAGAGGGAGTAGTTTTCCCTGTAGCTTGGCTTGCAACTTTTCTGACTGCAGTGCATATAATCCTCGAGGGTATAATAGCCGTTTCGCAATTTATGATATTCCTCCTTCTGCCTTGCACTGCATGTTGGCCGTACACGTAGGTAGTGAGGCGAAGGAGTATTTCTGGTCGAAGGCTTGTCCCACCGTCTTCTTGTTAGGAAGTCTTCTCACCCTTTCATCATCGTCGTAATGGTTCTTTCACCATTCTATTACAGGCCAAATCGTTGTGGTGACATTTTACTTCATCACTGTTTAATGCGAGAGTTATTCCGTCACGCCAATATCCTCTATATATAGGCCTGATGCTATTGCTGTTTTCTCCGTCCTGCTCTACTCTTGGCAGTTTGTTGGACTAGTATTATATTGCTTTCCAACTTTCTAAGCCTTATGCCTGGTGCCAAGGTATTAATAAATACAATGCCGTAGTTTCTCTTGAAAATCTCCTGATACATACTATCCTAAAGTTATACCTACTATAAAGATAGTTTAAGTTTTTGATAGGGAAATTCCATAGTAGACTATCCAGCCTTGTTATAAGTATACATCTTATGCGATGTATTATTTTATTCATTCATACATCCATTCAGGCATTCATAGTGTCTCTAGGAGATTTCTAGCCACCCACTCCGTCGTTCGTTGTCCCTAGTAGTCCCATTTCGTGTATCTTCCTTCAGTTTCGTCAAGTATTTGGTTTCTCTGTTCAACTCATGTCTTTGCTTTTCACATCTCATCTTCACGCTGATCTTATTATTATAATGCGCAATATAAAAGGCCAATATAATGTGGATGGCAATGTCGTCTAACGGAATATAATAAGAATATAACTGAGAGTCGTAGAGATGAGAAAGAGCCACAAGGCTATAAATCCATTATTCATATTTTCTCATTATGATGATATGTACGAATATCCCAGAGGCAGCAGTGGATAGTCTGCTAAAGCTGGTTTTTAGTATAGAATCCTAGAGTGTTCCAATTGCTATTGTATTTCTGTGTGCATGTAGACGCATTTTTATTCAAGATTAAAAATGCTATTATTACTATTCGAAGAAACTAAGATAAATTGCATTTTTTTATTACTACGTAAAATAAATGTTATGTGATATTTAGATTTTGAAAATCCTTTTACACTCACATCGTTATCAACTGTCCACCTGAATGAAAATATTACTAATGAGCTATATTATCCAATTGTTCAAATCCGTCTGAAAACTAGATGACTGAATGAATACACGGATAGAATAGAATTTCACGAGATTAGATTACATTATTGTTTCAGTGATCGTTTAAACCACAAACAGTATTTCATGGTTTAAAAACAGTATGGTTTTCAGCAGAGTAGAAAGAATGGATAGGCGAGTAAGTTTGCATTACATTGACTCAATGAAAAAGGTCTAATGGTTGAAAAAGCGACCAGCTATTGTATAGTTTAATGTGTTTAATGACCACCGTGGATTCGCAGTCCCATTCTCATTAAGATTTGCCATTTAAAGCGAAATGAGACAGAATGGAATGAAATCCCGTCTCTTAGGGAAATGGTTAACAATGTACACATAGAACATGTACTTTCAGTAGTACTTTGTAAAGATATTTTTGGGATGGTCCCACTGGAATTTCCTGAATGAGTTTGTACATGGAATTTTGTTAAACTGAACTCTTTGTGCTTTAGAAAGTTGTTAGAGTCTGGAATAGATAATGAGAACTAACGAGTTGTCGAGTGAGAATATTCAAAGAATTACATTTTTCTCCCATTTAGTGGCCTGACTTTTACTTCTCTATTCCTTCTTAATGTTTGTATAAAATATTATGATAGTCCTTAGTCTGGCAAAGTCTCCAACTATCTTCTGTCTCATTTTCACTCCGGGAATAAAATGCATTAAGCTGGCCCTGAGTGTTGTAATAATGTAAGTCATATCCATATCGTACCCATTTCCTAAACGAGTAGCTATATACAATATTCGAGCGCTGGATTCGAGAATCTAGTCTATTATCGTTTGCACGATCTCCCGTTTCGGGTTTCATTCTACTGAAGTTGTGAAAATGACAATAATAATTATTGGGGAATTCGTGCCTGCATTTTATACGACTTTCCCATCTAGACGATGTGATATTATGCTCGTTCAAGGAAATGGTTTAATATTTCCACACTTCCTACCATCTCGTTTCTCCTTTTCTGCCATCCGCAATATTTAAATAGAGATATTTTGCAGAATCCAAGTTTTCTGGTAAACTCAACTCTATATCTAACTGCTAATTGGGTCAAATAGCTAAAGATATTTCTGGTTGGAATCTTGTATTTTGAAACATGGACTAATCAGTGGATTTTTTTTGTTGCATCACATATCCTATATCCTGAGACACCTTTGCGTAAGATTGGCATCTGTATGGTCTGAACTTTGAACGGAAAGTTATGAAAAAATCAATGCTGAAACACCGATTTGAAGAAATTAAGTTATATTGTCCAAAATTTACTGCAGACCATTGATACTTATATTTCTAAAGAACCATCTGCTTGAATCGTATGAGCCATTGTAAATATAGAGCATTTGCTATTAAACAATAAATATATTTCGTAAAAAAGATTCAGAACATCACCGTCTGTATAGGAATATTTCAATTGACATGAAATCCACGTCGTTATCTGACTGGAAATTCCAAGCAATAGTGAAGACATAAATTTTCTGCTGCTACATAGTAATTTAGTAACTGGAAGATACAGAAGAAGTAAAAAATAGATCGGATGCCAAATGCCCTTTGTATGAACGCCATTACTGGGGCAATACTGATATAAATTAAATCCTCCAAGGGGTAGAGAATAGTCTTTAGGTTGTTGAGTAACGGACGGGCTGGGATGCTTAAAAATATCTTTCTTATTCCTTTATTGCAAAATGCTGGAAACTTATTATTACAGAATCCTTTGTGTAGAGAGATCCACCTCCTATAATAGTAATACATCATGGAAATCGGCCTTTATATCAAATTCTGAAGGAAAAAAGTTTCAACGGCCATTTAAGAACAAAAGTCTGTTTATGGAGCCAAGGGAGTAGAAGAGTTTTTTTTTCATGAAATCTGAAATCTGCTACATCGTTAAGTTTTGGTCGTAAAATATAGGTTTGGATTATATATACGTGGAGCAGTAATAGAGCTGTGTGCTGATCTTTAAAGGAAATAAGTATTCTGAAAGGGAACAGCATAAAATTGTCATGACATGGATAAAATGAAAAGACATTTTGCAAAGTTGCGAAATCTTTCATTTACCAAATGCTTTTTGGCAGCCATGGGTTGATCTTTGTCCGGGTTCTGTCATAAAAGGAGCTTCTTCCTCCCTGCAGATGGCAAAGGTCGTAAACTAGAATTGGCTTCATGGAGTTTAGCTAAATTAAATCTCACCTAAGTACTTTATGTATACACCTCAGCATCAAACTTTCCTACGAATTCATACCTCTTTTACAAAATACATGATGTGGCTTGTGCTTGTTGTAAAAAGCTTCTAATCTTTATTCGGATATTAAAACGGAGGTGATGCGGATATTAATGCAATTTTCAGATAAATCTAAATGCTTTCCACTTCAAGTACCTAGTTACAATGTATCACAACTTCCACAATTCAACACTAAATTTCACATTTCTATAGAAAATACTCATTGAACCGTTCATTCGCACGCTTTAAAAGGGCAATTCTACTTTTCTTAAGGTTTCAACCTAATGGTAACCATTAAATAAAATCCTAGAAGCTGTCAGTTCTGCACTTCTTAATTCTTTTCCACAAAAGAGTTTTTAAGATTCAAGAGAGTTTTTCAATATGAAAGGTTATTTTTTTCAACCCACCTAACTGTTTTTCTTAATGTCGCTTATGTGCTTTGGAACGTGTGAGCCTTTGTCTTTGAGTGAAGTTGCTGAAGTCGATTATACTGTCATTCTGAAAGGGCTTTTCTTTACAAAGCTCTAGTCGAGAAATTGATTAATGCTCATAGTTTTAAGAGAAAATGGTGAAAGGAGGAAGGAGTTTCCATGTGCTTAATGAACCTTGAGTATTATTATGACTATGAGTATAGGTGAGACAGAAGGCAGATAATTAAGACAAGAAGGAAGCGACTAATAATTAGGTTGGTTGAATATCGATCGGACCATGCCAACTAACTTACTTTATGTAAGAAGTTATCTTAAGTTCTCTCAGCTAATATGGAACTCTGATAAGCAAAACTTTGTACTGCTACAACTGCTGCTTCATCCAGATGAAGGACTAATTGGCCCAAGCTCTACAAGTTTCATTAGCGTGCACAGTTTACTCGAGGATAGTTTTGCATATATTTATGAGGTGACTTTGACATATTATCCCGAGTTAAGAGACCTTTGTGCATGCAAAATTCTGTCTTATAATAATATCTAAATCGTGCAAAGTTTGGTTTGATTTTGGAAGGGTTATTTTAATATGATTACCTGAGAGTACAGGAACAGTGGACAAATTAGACTTGGCAGGATGTTAAGCGAGTTAGTGTTCCAATTTTCAGATAACCAAGTTACTTTGTTGACTTCATTTGTCTATAAATACTTTTAGTTTTATTTCAATGCACTGCTGCTCATTTGAATCTGTATATTGTTACGGAATTATTTACGAAAATATAAAGCTTTCTACTATTTGTTTATAGTTTACAAGGTGAGTTCATCAGGGTTAAAAAAAAGTTGTGTTTGAGATCAAACAAAGAAAACATTCAACATTGCACACCTATAAAGAAGAAAAAACAGCGGCAGTCAAAGAAGCATGAGTATAAAAAAAACTCCCTTTGAATAACCGAGTTGTAACAACGTCACCAATTCCAGTGGGAGAAAAGGTACATAGTCAACATTGGTAAGGGCGAGTGAAAGCACTCGGATGAAACCACCACCAGCTCTCTACTAGAAAAATTCTACTGATAGACAGGCTTTTAACTCTCCATGCCCACAAGACTCCTAAAAATATACTCTTGTGCTATATTTTTCACCACTATTCGCTATATTATATGTCTGAGTATTTACACATGTAAGTAAGTCGAGTCTAAAAATGTGGGATAGACAGGTTCTGTCGGGAGTTTCCTTCTGTCAGGTTTTGGGTATCTATACAGGTGAGTCTTTTTCTTGAAGTCTCAATTCTCTGATGTTGGATGTGGATGAGTTCTTCTCCATCGAATGAATGTTTTGTCAGGTTTGTTACTATATCACTCTATAGAAAACAAGCTTGGAAGTAAAAGCCAAAAGGGAAGTTTTAGCTAACTTTTCCAATTTATAATTTATCGAAAATCCATTCCTTCACAGTGAGCTTTCTGCATCCTGAGGGAACTGAGAATCCTAGAGTTTGTAAGTAAAGTTTGAGTGAATAGTTGTTTCACAACTAAAGGATGTATAAATAAAAAATTGGAACGAATAGTTTGTTTACGAACAAACGGTGTTACAGTTGAATGAAGTGATTCAAATCAATCAGACTTTTTTCACTACATCTCATTGGTACTTTCGTATTTCAAAAAACTTTCGTCAAAAACCATATTTTTAAAATATACAGATTTCGGATTCTTTTTTAATTGATTTTTAATGCTTCGTTGCAGTATTGCTCAACATTTGTATAAAATTTTTTCAAGTTATTTTCCACAAGCAAGAGCATGTTATATGGCTTTACAATAATTTAAGTTTAATGGACCTTGTTGTTGTCATACAATTGAAAATCCGTGTACTAATTTACATATAATTTAAATTAGCTGATATTTTATTGACATTATTTTAATCTTGTCTTGGAATTTTTATTGAGTGTAATCCTTTTGTCGGCATGAGATTTGATAACTAAATAGAACATGGGCAGTGGTAAGCAAATCAGATTAAATTAAATTGCATAAAATAAAAAAAGATGATTTATTTTCGTTATTTAAAAAAAAATCTAAGCAGTGTTAAAGGTTCTCGCCACAGGCTCTCGTCAGTGCAGTTCACGTTTACACCTGTTTTTCAACTTGAGAGAGTTGAAATCGGGTATTACGAAGAGAGCGGCTGTCAGTGCGATAAATTACATTTGGAATGGTAATTACAGAGTATTAGTTAAGGCTATACCAACAATACATGAATATTTATGAATGCAGATCTGTAATAATATTTCAGAACTAGAGCACAACCACAACCAACAACAACTTTAATTCTTTAAGATTCACGTGGAATTTTTTTTCTTGAGAAAACATTTTATGCTTAGTTGATCATTGGTTCCAGTTTTAAACATTTTTTCTCTTCTGTGGTAAAAATAAAAAAAAATATATAAGATTAAGTTTGACCGCAAACAAGGCTTCGCGTAGTTGTAAGGGTTTCTATATTATAGAAAAAGGCTGGTTAAGGAAGCTGGAAATTGTAGGTTTTGATTACTTACCCTTACACTCCATGATTGTATATTTTAAGGTGTGAGTATCATGCTGGTGTTGGTCGTGGCATCCATTACATTTGATACTGAAATTTAAAATTGACAACGAGACGTAGAGGATTTGGCTTCTTTTCTTATTATAATAGGTTTGAGTCGTTGCATATTTACAAAGCCTGTTGCTCCAATAGGAAGATTGGATCGAGTTGTATATCCATGTTCGATGCCACATTTGCATTTATTTACATTGACATTAACATTAAAACTACAAGACGGCTTGTGTTGCATCTACATGGTACCGAGTATGTTTGTATTTACATATTATTTGCATTTTGGCAAGCTTAAAGGTTACAATTTGTGATCCATTGATTTTGCAATTTCCTCCGTTCTAACTCTACTTCTGTGTTTTAGGTCCACTATATAGTACTGTATAAAATTAAGTACTTAATTTCATATAGGATTGTACAGTATTAATATCATATTGTTTGTATGTGGATATTAAATTACTGTTTTTTGCCATTAAACAAAACCAAGTGTATTAGTTAAGGTGGCTGTTATGGGTGCATGAATAATTCAAGCTTCCGTATTATGTTTTAGAGTTAATTTAAATTCCATAAGGGTGTTCACTCGAAGATAATTTCAGCTCTCTGAAGAGAGCAATATGCGAAATAATTTCCTCCGTTTCCTAT
>JAQGBQ010000446.1:0-21892 GCA_034698485.1 Vertagopus arboreus | reverse complement strand
GGGAAGTTACCAATGGCCCAGTTGGCTTGCAGTTTGAAGTCGCATTCTCGTCTTTCACCGATTTATGTTTTTTTTTGTATTTACAAAAAAACTGGAATACGCGAGAAAGTTTACAAAATACGGAAATGGGAGTAGAAATTTGATTTCAGAGTGGACGCCTACTTGAGCCTAAAAATGATGATGGATGACTTTGAATGTCAGTTTTGTATTTCCGCAATTTGCTACTACCTTTACTTTTACAAGTTTTTGAACTAATTAGGGGTGGGCTGATTATAACGTGTGTGGTTTATCTCTTTACTGAAGTTTGGGGTTTTATCGGTTCTACTTTTGTAAATGTTGGAATTTAAAATTTTCCATTCTGGGCAAAAGTATTGTTTGTATGTCGATGAGTTGATTCTTTATTTGAGAGTCAGAGTCGCGGAGAGAAAAAATTAATACTCCGTTTCACAGGCTTTCACTCCAAAAATTTTAAAATCTGTATGAAATTTGGCAAAAAGAGCATTAGAACCGCTGCAAGGGCGGTTTTTTATCCCTGAATTTGTCCCTATAAAACATTAATTTACGAGGTACTTAATATACTCGAGCATAAAAAAACTAAAGAAAAGAGAAAATTCAAGGAAATAATTCATTCCAGATATCTGTGAGGTTTGTCTGTCATCGTCGTCAATGTCAATTTTATCACAAATCTTGATCTGGAAGAATAAAGATTTTGTATTCTCAACAACTGGCTGGAAATAAATGTCAGTTGGTATAACCATTATTATGTAAGCCGTTTTAAAATTGTACCTGATTCCTAACTAACGAGCAGGAAGAAACTCATTGTCAGCCAATTTTATATGTAGATATGGAAGGGTTGGTCATGGCAAAATATTTTTATGGACAATTGCAAACATGTCACTCAATCATCGTTAGCAAATATGCTAAACTATGTGTCTTTGTTTCTCTGTGCCTGACTAGACTTGAGTAGTAGCTCCTGATTTTATTTTCGCTAGGTAAGTTGAATGGGCTCATTGGATTTGCAAATCTGAAACTGTCCGTCAGAAATGTCAGACAAGTTTTTCTATTCTTGAATCTTCAAGTTGAATCCTCATGTCCTTGTCATGGTATCCTCGTACACATTTTTATTCCTATGCTTTGAATTATAATATGTGAGCTGATGTAGGCCGGTGTGTTTTTAAGTGAGCAGGTGAAGTGGTTGAATTGCTGACTTGATGAAGTTTTCTAGCACCAGGAACGTGTTGTTTTTCGTGAAAATTTCAACTTTTAAACCGAATCGTCTTTGTCTCTTGATGGATGATGAGTGAAATTGAAGAATAAAGGCTTTTTTCGTAATAAAGAAGCCGCAGTGGTTGGTGATCTTGGCAAGAGTTGTTGTTACAATTGTCAAGCATGAGTAAGTTCTTTGTAGACAATGCGTTAGGAATGCACGGACGTTAACTTGGCTACAAAAAAGTGGTACTTTATATGCAGGGACTTTATTCCCGTTTTTTTCTACAAACTTGTCCTCTTTGTTCCAGATCTGCATTCGTGCTCAATTGCGTAAGAGCTAATTTAAGAGCTAGTAATAATGTGTGTGTATTGCTCAAGTTGCTTAGACTGCGAGATGAAAGGTTGGTTTTTGTTTTGTAAAAAGGGTTTGGCATTAAAAAACCTTGCCTTGAAATAGTAGAGGTAAGTGCTCTGGTGCTGACAACACTTTAAATTTACTAGTTTGCAGATAAATGATTTTTTCCATAGTTTTTACGATGATGAATATGGCTGCTGTTAGTGTCTTTTAAAAGTGGGTTTGGGTTCGTAAATAATCACAATTTTCAGTTGAATTGGATTGTTGTGCATAGATTTGTTACATATATTAAAGCAACTAGTTTTACTGCAGTTTGGCAAGACGTTGATTTTCTTATTGTTCTTTCTCAGCCTTTTTGCGTATTATTTCAAAACCCATTAAAAATAATATTATGATACAAAAAGAATAGAAATATATTCCACGTTAACATTTACCTCTCTGACGTTTGCCCTTTACTTTTAATCTACATTGTGAGCATACGATCATTGGTCAAGTTTTCAATTAACTATAAAAGACGAACGACGCCAGCTTGGTCTTGGTATGATCGATGGATACAAAAGAAGATGTAAGTAATGGAGAATGGAATAATGGAAATGAGATTGGAGTCTTAAGTATGATTACGATTAAGATATGTGGTTCGTAGATAATTGTTTTCTAATGAAGTTACATCCCTGAAGTGGATTGGATTAGTTTGATGATCGTGGTCATAAATTAAGATATCATATCCAGTCAATAATTTATCCTCGTAGAAATGCTCTGACTGAATCTTATAATATTATTCGCAAGTCTTGTATTGCAAAACTTGCATTGTTTTCTTTCTTCCTTTGAAAGGATAATAATAATGAGGATTCTCGGATGAAGGCCTTCTCAGCGGGATTAATTTAGTCATGTCATTAGCCTTTTTGGCATGATCGTCCGTGTAATTTAATTGGATTACCTACTCTGATTTGATGAAACACGGAAGGAGATTATCGTTCACTCAGGATCACGCCTTGCGACAACATGTTCCGACTGCTGCGTGACAATCGTATAGTTATTTATATGAGGGACATCATTGAGGAGAGGTGTGTGACTAATTCGAATGTCGCAAAACAAGCTCTAGAAATGCATAATAATATCGTGTAATAAAAAGCATCATCTTATTTAGAATTCTTTGTAACGTTTTATTGTAATGGAGATTGGCGTATGAAAATCTTGCGAGCAAATGAGTTCATAAATCAGATTCGCTCATTGAAGATAATTTGCCAAGTGGAAGTTTTATTCGTGAATATTTATGAGATTTATTCATACTACTGCTACTAATCCCTCTAGACTTAAAAATATTTTTGCTCAAGATGTGAATGCATTATTCTTCATGATTTGCATGCTTGTAAAAGCTAATGAATGTTCTTAATGATTGGATTATCAAACGATTATTTACGTGTGAATTAATTTAAAGATATATTACAGCCTTGCTTTTATAAGATCGTGCCATGAAATTCTGTCAGTTATCTCTAGACAAGTATTTACTATTTTTTGCACTCTGTCGCTGTTTGTTATTTCAAGAAGGTTGTAAATTATAAATCTATATGGAGATGTTAGAAAAAATGATATCTCTTCACACATGTGACGTGCCGTGGATGAAACAAGTAAAAGATTATATACGGCTTTGTATAAATTCCAATATAGTAATTGTTTTTTTTTACTGAAACTAAAGCCTCTATTAAATAAATGAAATGTCTTTGCAGCAGCTGCGAGCGTTACGAATTGTTAAAATGGAAAAAAATGTTCTTATGTAAATTTGTGTAGTAGATTCAAGATTGACGGACATGGCAAGGTAATGTAGTCGTTAGTTGTTAAAACAGAGGGTGAGAAGGGCTGTTATAGTTATAAAAGAGACACGAGGCCGACTTCAAAATCAAATAGATCTGGCAGGTTGCAATTTGCACATTTTTATATTCGTCGTTACGAATGAGGTTTGTGGTAGGCCGGTTATATTATTTAAGCGTGTAAAAAATCCGCACTAGAGTGAATGACCACATTACCAAATGATTAACTATGATATTAGATTGCGTTTCTGGAGCCAGTTTGGAGTAAAAGTTCAAGATTTTTGGCAGAGATTGTTATCTCTTATTTCATTGTTCGCATTTCGTACAGTCGTTAATCTCCAGTCTTTAAAATGAAATGTAGAGCAGAAGCGTCAAGGTTTTCCTGTGAGATATAAAATTGTTGTGGGTTAGAAGTGGGTAAGGATTTCGGCGGATGGTAATTTATTTAGCGTTGTTTATTATAGCAAAGGAAGCTTTGGAGAAAGAGTCGTGCAGGATAACATCATGATAACAGACATAAGCTGAAGAAGGTTTTATTATCCAACTTCTTTTTGATTTATCATTCACAAGATTAAGATGACTCGCTGCTGTTAATGGACATAGGAACATGATCTTTGTCTTGGAAAGATTTTTCGTAAAGTGTTATCCATTTTATAAGACGCCTCGCCTTGAGGCATTTTATTATTGTTTTTGAGCTAATTGCCAGTCTAGGACAGACTGCAGAAAACAAAATGATGTGTATATAGTATCGTATATGTATGTAGTGTGTATATCTGGAAAAATAAAGTTGATCCATTTATTCTCAGTATGGTTCAAATTTTAGGCTCAAAGGTTATAATCAGCATAATGTGTTTTGCTAATTACAAATTGGCGAGAATTAATGATTTGAGACCGGTCTACTGTGTACTAGTATTGCGGCCACGGATTGATAATTTGGGTTTGCCCAGATTGCATGAACGACTTGAATAACTCATAAAAGTAGTTTAATTTCCATATTTGAGTTGATGACTTTCTAAGAGCGAGAGAGATAAGATTTCCTGACATGGAGATTCGCACATTATTCTCAACTACTTTAAGTAATTCATTTTGAATATTTATTATGGACCCAGTGCCCCACCTTCGTACATTGTTGATTATATTATGCGCTCGCAGAAGATTCCCTTTGTTATTCCAATATCTGATTAGACCTCAGCTTCTAGCATAATATTTCATCAAAGTTCGCTAACACCCGTAAAAAGTAATTATATTTTTTGAGGGTATGAGATGACCGCAAAATGATAAGTCATGAATTATTTTATTGGTGGGTGTGCTGGGCTATTGCGAAGATCTTTTAGCTCTTTGTCGAGAGGCTTCGAAATTGAGATAAGCTATGGAATAGAGCAGCGAGTTGCCGAACGGGAACTATTGATGAGTGATGATAACTTGAGGTCCGATGAAGTTTAAATTTATAGCGTATGAATTTAATTCGCTTCGCTGCAAGATAAGAGAATGAAAAGTCAGGTTTTGATTTATGTAAAAAGGTTTCCAGCTGATTGAATCAAGAATGAGAAATAATTATAGTTTGGTATTGTTAGATGGATCGGTTTAATGGATTTTTGTGTGGTCTTCCTTGGGATATGGTAAAAATATTCCTATATACATATTGTCTTATATGGAAGAAAACATAGCTTATTAATGTGCAGATTGGAACATTTGTGTCACACAATTCATTTGCTCATTAGCACAAGATGCAATTGCATAAAAGATCAGACATTTCGAACCAAAGAGTAAAAGTTGAAAGTAAGAAGAGTCCAGGTTTAGACTAATTTATTACCAAGTTTTACATGCAACTCAGTTGGAGGTAATGCGAAAGTTGTATTGTAAATTAGCTAGATTTTCGTACTCTAAAAGGATTACTGTTCAATTCATTGCTTCGCGTGTTGTATTTATAGTTATGGGTAGAAAATATTTGTTTTGTTTTATCAAAATGAGTTTTAAGTTATGTATTCATAAATAAATAATCTACATCATGAGTGTACTTAATTCCTTTGGGACTGGCATTTGATAGGAATTAAGTTTTAAACTAATGCTACGTGGTTTGACGCTGGAATTGATTGTGATGCCACTAAAAACAAAATGTATATTTACAGTACGATGATGATGATGATGATCAATGTCTCTGAATTGTTTACATATGGTCTTACGAATTGTGTTCCGGATGGATGAAGACGACAGAATTTTTTAATATGATTTTTATTACATGCTTGTGATATTGAAATACGATACGTTTGTTGATTTACAGGACACCGAGCTAATAGAACTGAGACACACGATTGAGTTGCTGCGGAAGCAAAGCATCGAAGCTGGACTGACTGTAGCCAGCATGACTGCAGGTATGGTGTCCGTGACTAATGGCTTATGTCGGTATCCGTCTATATCTGCTCATCTTGATTGTTGAAAAGGATTAGTTTGGAAGTATAGAGAATGCAGATTAACTTTAGCTGCTTTGTTGTATGGATTTAGATTTTAATGCAGGGTTGTTATTTAATATGCAAAAAGGAGAGAAATGAACGATCCATGCCGCACAGGTTGTGGAATGTTCATAATCCTTCCGAGTTTTTACTTTGTAGTTTATACACAATGCATAGAAGAAGAATATTTTTAAATGCACTACTCGTTTTCAAATCCGAGTATGTGATAGTAATTTTTGTATTTGATTACGTCAGGAATGTCTCGTGATGGGAGTCCGATTGCCCGTCAACTTTCAGCCGACTCTGTGTCAAGTATCAACTCGATTTCTTCTGCCTGCAGTTGCACATCTCATTCCCATACTTCTAGTCCTTCCGGTCAAGTTCAAATGACTCCGTTGG
Source organism: Vertagopus arboreus (assembly GCA_034698485.1). Taxonomy (NCBI): domain Eukaryota; kingdom Metazoa; phylum Arthropoda; class Collembola; order Entomobryomorpha; family Isotomidae; genus Vertagopus; species Vertagopus arboreus. The sequence goes on along the minus strand of JAQGBQ010000446.1, from coordinate 15,671 downwards.
GCACGCCAACCCACGGACCTAGTGCCAATTGTATCCCTCCGGACAGTCCAAAGTCTAAGAATAAGCATGCGAAAAATAAGGGATGGGTAAGTTGTCAATAAACTTTGCTATGAATTTTGTCTCTGGGAGTTTTAACTAACTAATTCATACGTCTGATTTTAGCTGAGAAGCTCATTTACGAAAGCTTTCTCTCGATCGAAAAGTAAAACCCGAAACGGTTCCTCGTCTGATGCCGATTGCTATGATCAGGAAGGTTTCCGTAGACCCAGCGATCTTAATAGTGATAGTGGAACTCTACACGGATTGAGTCACACACACCCTCATTTGCAACACAATGGCCATCACCATCATCATAATAATAAGCTGAATTGTGGCAAGCACCAAGAACCTCCTGGATCCCCACTTCTAAGTCCACCCCAAAGCAATGGATGTTCCAGTAGTAGTGGGTCCCACTCTCCACGATCAAACAGTGGAACCAATGCATCCTCCGGGTAAGCCTTGGAGACTTTCTCATTTATTAATGATTTCTTAATGAATGAAAATCTTTCGTAACAATGATTGATTGCTAATTGTTCCTCAAAAGTAATTTGTCTTGTTTTTTGTCTTATTTAGAGTTTGTGAAGATTTTGGAGATGAAAACAAGTCAGTAGACGATTTGAAGAAGCAGTTACGTGAGAAGGAAATGGTGTTGACAGATATAAGACTGGAGGCACTCACATCAGCTCATCAGTTAGAATCTCTAAAAGAAACTGTCACCAAAATGAGAGTAAGTGTCACCCTATTTTCGATATTTTATTTGATTGAGATGGATTTTTGATGACAGGTAATAATCGATTGGTTATCTTACTTTTAATAGAATGAAATGCTCAGCCTTAAACAAGATAATGATCGATTACAAAAAATGGTCACCTGTAAATCGCTTACTTCGTCACAGACCTCTTTGCAAATGATTTCATCTGACACTATTGATAGAAGACTGAGTGCATCGGAAGTACCCCCACCATCAGCTTCCAATCTTGGTACGTTTTGAAATGATTTGAGTAATTTATATAGTGTCAAAAACAAGTTTCTAATAATATTAATAATTTTTATTACACGCAGATGTACTTTTGTGCGAAGATTCTGATAAGGAGGGCAAACGAATTGTGGTAACTGTATTTTTGGGCTCCCATGGGTCCTATGAAAGATATATCAGTTCACAAGAAGGTTTCCCAGCCCATGAATGCAACATTGGAAGCGTTTCAGTCAGTAATAAAACAAAATGGGATGTTCTGGATGCAATGATTAAGAGAACATTCAAGGTATGTTTCAAATAGAGAAGACTCTTCTTTAAAACCGTAATTCAATAAATAATGTGACCTAATGTTTTTTTTTAAATATAAATTCAGGAATACTTGACACGAGTAGACCCAATATCTAATCTTGGACTAAGTGCTGATTCAATTCTAAGCTACAATGTGGGTGAAGTTCTTCGAGCAAAAGACGGATCACCTCCAGAGCTTCTTCCATGTGGCTACCTTGTAGGGGACGTTACAAAAATTCGAGTATGTTTAAAAGGAGCTCTTCAGAGTGGATTTTTGGATGCTTTGGCGTTCGAAACTTTAGTGCCAAAATCAATTCTTCAGCGTTACATAACACTTCTTGCGGACCATGGGAAAATAATACTTTGCGGACCCAGTGGGACGGGAAAGTCTTATTTGGCCAGAAAACTTGGAGAATTCATCGTTGCCAGATGTGGAAAAGATCCTAGTCCAGAGGCAATAGCCACCTTTAGTGCCGACCACAAAAATAACAAAGAGCTTAGACAATATTTGGCAAACTTGGCAGAGCAATGTGAAAGTGGTAGTGTGGATCTCCCGTCTGTGATAATTCTGGATAACCTTCATCAGGTTTCAAGCTTCGGAGAAGTCTTTAGCGGCTACCTGAATTCCAAACAATCTGGTGGTCCGGTTATCATTGGAACTATGAGTCAGTCTACCGCTTCTACTGCAAATTTGCAGTTGCATCATAACTTCAGGTGAGCATTCTTCTAGTAATATTATGAATCTCATTATTATGAGGTTCGAATTATTTAAAACTAATTAATTTGATGATTTATCAGGTGGGTTTTGTTTGGAAATCATATGGAACCCGTGAAAGGTATTTTAAGTCGCTACCTTCAGAGACGCCTTGTCGACGTAGATGTACAAAACGCAACTAAAAATTTGGAGCTTTCTCGAGTAATGGATTGGATTCCAAAAGTATGGCAGCATATCAATAAGTTCCTAGAGGTTCACAATTCATCAGAAGTTACCATTGGACCGCGTCTATTCCTTTCGTGTCCAACTGATGTTGCCAACTCCCAAGTTTGGTTCACAGATCTATGGCATTATTCAATTATCCCATACCTTATAGAAGCTGTTAAAGAAGGACTACAGCTCTATGGAAGAAAAGCTCCTTGGGAAGACCCCTGCCACTATTTACTTCAGACTTATCCATGGTCCGATTCTCATTCAATGAGTACCGGAAAATCCGCGTTGTTGAGGTAAGTTTTCCTGTATACGTTTATAATGCATAATTAATAATGTGAATAGAAGTTTTAAAGTTAATAACTATTTGAAAAATTCTTATAGACTTCGACCAGAAGATGTTGGTTATGATGTTAAATCTGAAATGAACGGGATTCACGGGAAAGTGGGGAAAGCCGAATCGTCCGATACGGATCCATTGGTACAATTTCAATCTCTTATAACTCCTATTTACAATTTTAAATAATGTAAAAAGCTTGAAAAATTAATTTTTTACTGTATGATTTCTAGATGAATATGTTGATGAGATTACAAGAAGCAGCTAATTACAACGGTCCTCAAAGTAATGAATCGGACAACAATAGTCTAGACTCTCGCACAAGCCTGGACTCCAAAGACTTTATTGCCACTGCCTGAAATCTTCAACTAAATAATCGAAATAATTAGATCAAGCTGATAAATATTTATATGTGTATGCCTAACGGAATAATGGCATGCCGTAGCATTGTTAAATTTTGTACGTTTATGTGTAATCTTGGATGCTTTGGTGCTTGTTTCGATAGTCATCTTAATTTTCTGGAATGGCATTGAGCTAACATAATGAAATTATGTTGAGTCTTGTGATGTATTGATAGCATAATAACCAGTGTGTAATTCGTTATTAAATATTAATTAATTCTATTATATTGACTAATTATCCGCAGTGTACAGATGTATTTTTCATGATACTTGTAATGTAAATAAAATCTATACTTCATAGACGATATACATATATATATATATATTATGTATAAGAGTGATGTTATAATTACTTGTTGTTCTATTAATAATTTATTTACTATTTAAAATACACATCTGACGTGTGTAGGGATGCGTATTGCCAATCAAGAAAAATGAAAAACGAATGTAATTAACTTCTAGGCTATTCGTGTCGTCTTACTAAGCAATTACATGTTTTTACAATTATTATGTGTTCCTAAATATAACATAATATAAACATACGTTCTATTACTCTCAAGCTTTGTTACAAGAAACCAATGATTTAATAAATGGACATTGAATACTTTAAATTAACTAAAATTGTTGCCTTGTTGGATAATTTCCTAGTTGGTAGATTTCGGTTTCTAACCAATCCTGCATTTTATCGAATTGGATTTATGGAAATGCCATGAAAAAAGTCATAGGAGAAATATAGTTTATTCGCTCATTTAAAAACAACTCGTATCTCATACATCTGAAAATTAATCATGTAGTAATTATTAATTGCTATTACTATATAGTGAAACGCATTTCCAAGAAAAAAAGCTCTTATTGCTGTATCTTATCTGTTTGCTTCTTTCCATTTTTATCTTTATCTGTTAAATTTGTCTAGCTAATGTCAATAGTTAAGCAAATCTCATCATTGACTCTCGATCGTATGAAAACAATTACTAATTACTAAAGCTTCTGTTTACATTATTAATGATTAAAAAACTTCGTATTTAACTTTAATTCACAATAAGTTTTCCAATATCGAGGAGTACTATTTAGAAACACTAGTTGGATATTCGCCAACTTAAAGAAAGGTTGCAATAATGTGGATTTGGAATCATGCAAATGAGGCGAGAAACGAACTAAAGTAAATAAGGGTGAAATATATTTTATTCCGTCATTTGAAAATTCATATTATTATACATCTGAAAATGTTCAACATCTAATCCTGTAGTAATTATCAATTGCGTTCGTTTTATTCAATATAGAATCGAGCAACTACTTATGTAAGTAGTGATAGTACATTCGTAAAACGGTACTTAGCAAATAGAACTATTAACAATAAGACTTTTGACTTTATTATAATTAATTACAAGTTTATATATCTATGGTATTCAATATTAGATAGTATGTCAAGAACCTCATTGCCATTGCCCATCCTCTCATTTATAGCGTGTAAACGTTGATAACCGTTGATTACTTTATTTCAAGCGTGTCTAAATGTTAAATGCGATTTAAAATATCCACATCCTGAAAGTGACGCACCGTAAAAGCACAATTATAACCATCTGATATTTTGATAACATGTTCACAATTGACTTCATATGCTAGGTCAATATAGGTATATGGAGTATGTATCACTTATCCCATCGGTATAATTAGTAGTAAATACTCCGGCCTGATTTTTATTACATTTTAAACATACAACTTTATAATAATAACAACATTTCTCTGAATAAGTCTCATTTTCATCAACGAGATTCCATCTCAAGTCTTACTTAACTATAATTTCAGTAACTGACTGCATTCGACTATTTTCACATTTTGTATTCTAAAAAATATCAATATGTTTCTTAAGGATATAATATAACTGTATCTGCATGCATTGCCTTTAGTCGATAACACTGTTCGTTAGGCTACAATCAGTTTTTGATAATACTAAACTAATACTTATTACATTTATTCTTTCTTCATTCTAGCACACTAAACTGAAACTTAAAGACCAGGGAATACATTGAATCGAAAATCAAGCATTAAAACATAAATAAGAAACGGGACAAGATTAAGAGGTTAAGAGATTCGTCTGTTAAATTAAATTGATATAGAAATACAAACAAATAATTAGAGTAAAGAAGAAGCAAGTATTTTTCATCAAACAATTGATCAGATGATCCCATATTTAGCAGGCGTAAATTGAGGCATAGATTAATAATACTTAGTAATTTACAGGGATTTCAATCCAATCTGAATGGTTGACTCGTAGTTGCATATAATTCATCATTCTGTTTCAAGTAAACTTACTGTGGGACAAGAAACCAGGCAATAAGAAGACACCCTCTCTGGATTTACGGGTCAGGGGGATAGGTACACCCCCGGTCCAATTTACAAATCCATTTCCTCAAGAAACAACCGAAACTCATTCGGATCATCAAACTCCTCTACAGCTAAATCTAACAACGCATGGAAAGCATTGACAGCACCTTCAAGAGCATTTGCTGCATTTTCTTCGGGGTCCACTGCTGCGAAAAGGCGTCGACCAGGCGCTGAATAAGAAAAAACCAAACAAAAAAGTTGGAGAAGTTATAACTAAAATCACCTTTAAGATTTCCCAACTCGAATCGAATTAAACGTTTTTACCCCTAAACTCAACAACTATAAATCACGAGCAACTCGTTTACAGCTTATTTTTGGACGGCAAGAGTGATTTGACACTATACAGCAATTTAAGATAATAAAACCAAAATAGATAGTAATGGCAGATCGAACAGTTAGTTAGTTACTTTTAGTTCTAACACGGACTCTACATACATCTAGATAATTTATATTTGAGACTTTTGAAAGAGAAATTTTCTGTTATACAAGAATCCTAACCTCACTGAACATGTTTCTCGCAATGGTAAAAATCACAGCTAATTTTTAGCTAACGGGTTCTCTGAATACATAATTTTAAATGTAATCAATGTCACCTTCTGAAATCGATTAAGACTAAATAATAAACGCTACAACACTCATTCAGGCCTCAACATATCCCATAGTTATAGTTAAAGGTTTAAATAAATCAAAGGTATTGCCACTCTGTAGCAACTATGGTCGTACTGTGTTCCGTGACCCTGGCGATTTCTTCGGGTATGCCGTGCTGCAGCCAAATCTTCCGGAAGACTTCGTATTTCTCCTTGCACAAAGTAAGAGGGTTCCCACGACGAAGACCTTGATCCGTTTCACCATACTCATCCAAATAGGGGGGAATCATGAAACAACCTGAGCAGAAAGTGAGTTATTTTTTAAACTCTTAATCACCTAATTAGTAATCAATATATTAATAGATTTTAAATCCTATACCTTTATTTTTTCCACCTATCAAGAATATTTTACACTCTCGAATCCTTAAAAATATGCCGTATCCTGCCCCGCAGTGATATGCATGGTATACACAAGCTCCAACAGGGGTACCTTTCAAGTCCCGTTGACAGCAGTAGCTCTAATGAAATAACAAAGTAATTAATTTCTTCGTCCTTCATAACAAAAACATAATAACTTTATTTTTTAAATGACTTACCTGGGAGCATAAAATATCTCCACAGATTAGGCACATAGTTGGGGTTCTAGAATCAAGCGTATTACAGTTTTGACACGTGAAGTTAGAGACCATGTTGATTAGCTCGGTGTAGTCATCCGGAAGGTCAACTAATTGTTGCGGTTTTCGAGGGTATTCGATTATCAGTTCATGATTTGGTTCTGGTGAGTATTTCTGGTTCAGGTACTCCGAATTGCTTTTATGACTTAAAGCAATGGCAGTGCGAGGATGACTAGCCCATCTAAAAAAATTAAAATCCAATTTGTAGAAAATTATCGCTAATACATTTTGATAATTGTCAAACGGTATACTTACTTGTACGGCATCTGCCAAGTAGCAGGACTGTCAAATAATTCCTCAAATGTTTTTGGTAAACCTAAGTAGCTAACTAGATCATCAAAACGGGAATTGACCTTCTCCAACGATCTGGACGGTGCAATTCCAGTAATAGTTTCATAAAGCTTAGCTGCACACCGTAAGAACGGAATCCTAAAATAACAAACGGAAATATAAACATCCACTGCGTTCCTCGCCTACCAGTATTTACTATTTTCGTAAGTTTAGTTTTACTCACGTAGCTTCCCGAATTTCTTCCCATACAGCCTCACAATCAATTTTCTTCATTTCACTCCAGGGCAAAGTTTTCTTGTTTGCAACCCTCCAAACTTCGCCAAATATATATTCTTTCCGGGTAGCTATCTCCCTGGGTTTTGATGAAGCGACCGGCTCATTTTCATTAGTTTCCATAGCCTCTACATTAGCACCGTCCGTCGTCGTTGCCGTAGTTGTAGCCTCTTCTACTTGAGAGCGAATACAATTTGGGAACTCATTCGATACCAACACTTGGGTTACGTGGTACATAAATACCAGCCGCAGAATGTGGTAATCCTAATAGATGAAGCATTTGTTAATTCTTATTTCGTGCTTAAAAAATTGAGCAATTAATAACTCATCAAGGTAGCTTACCAGCATCGTTCCAGTCGGTGGTTGACAGGAATCAGTCATAGGCAATTGTTCTTCTTCACTAACACAAATGAGAGGAATTCCTTTGCAAGGAGCTGTCATAAGATCCGGCATAGAGAAAGTAAGCATAACTAAAAGTCCAAACGCATCGCAATCAAACATCGATGGAGTATTTGCAGGGTTCTGCAAAAGCGTTTGTAGTATTCGTATTGCGTAGGATCGTATACCCTAAAATAAAGAACAATTCACTAAAATCCAATGGATCAGTAGCTTACTAAAATTATTGGGTATTTACGATGAAACTCACCCCATGCCACTGCTTGTTTCTATCGATAGCTACGCCACTTGCCCGTATCAGATACTTTATTCCCATGGCCTTTCGATTTGGAACCTCGTCCCCAAAGAAAGTGATTCCCTGGTCTCTGTGAAAGGCTTCCACGGATGTGATTGAAAAGACAAGACTTTGCCAAAACATTAGCAATACCCGGAAATCCTCTTCCTCTAAATCATGTGACTCGAACTCCAGTCCTGTCTATAAAATGGAATTAAAATTTGTACTTTAAACCATCAAATAACACAACAAAGTGTACAATTCTATGTATGTAGCAAACTTACTTTGTATGTAAGTGTCATAAAGCCTGTCAACCGGCTGTAGAATCCTGAACTGAGCCATTTGAATGTAGGATCCGATAGATCAATATCTGCTCGCCTCCTAGGATATAGAGACTCAAAGCTCCTCCCATCCGTCGGTTTCAGAAAATCTCGAACTCCAAACATAGCACTGGTACACAGGTAGTCCAGTAGTTTTGGATTAGATGACTTGAGGAACTTTTCGTGACTATCGGTTGTATTTAACTCTCGACCATCCTTCTCAACTTTTCTCATTAGATAGTGCAATCCCTGAATCCAGACGTCGAAAGAGGCAGGAGGGGGATTTTCTTCCAATCGTTCTGGATTGGGTATTTCTTGGAACTTGTCGTCGTAGACAGGCCGTCCTCCCCAGGCTGGCACAGGATACAGTTTCTGAAGATGGGGAGCCATAGGTAGGGCTGCATTGCAGATCGAGTCGCACATTGGGCATAACCATTCTCGTTTGTCCACATCGAAACTGAGAGGGTGCCTAAGACTTCAAAAAGCTCATTGTATATAACTAAACATGGTAACAAGGTATGATCTAATTGATTGTAGCAGATTTAAAGCAAGAATATTTGGAATAGATAACTACCGAAACAGCTAAATCTGTCTTGTATATTAATGTAAATGAAATTACCGGTAAGGCCTCCGTCGTTCCTTATTGAAAACCGTCTCAATATGACTCGCCCAACAACTTTCGTGCATAATATGACCACAAGATCCCACATATGGTGCTGATGCTAGATCCGGATGCATGAATAGTGGAAATCTTTGCTCTAAATAACTTAAATCCTTTTCCTTATAGCTTTCACGAAGCGCTTTTCTTCTATCTTCCGACAACACAGTTGATCTCTGCACAAACGCCGCCAATACAAACCGCTTGGAATTAATGTTTAGCGGCTGGTCTTCTTGACAAAAGATGCAAGTATACCTACAAAAAAGCGTGTGCATACAAATCATTTAAAAAATTATTGGAATTCGTGAATAATTCTAGACAGCTTAAAATATCAAGAGTACCAACCTTTCATCAGGAATATGGCACACAGTTTGATTGGGTCCTAGAGCAATTGTTTCCACAGGAGTCATTTCAACATCTTCTGTTAGTCCACCACTAGCCTCAAGTCCTTCTAAGCTCGATGTGGCTTCTACAAGAATAATTCTACAATTTTGATCCGTCTTCAAATCCATTAATTATGATGTTCAGGATGTACTTGAAAGTATCCTCAAGGTATGTTTGCCTTACCTTCAGTAAACAGTTCCTTGTTTACAGCCATGAATTTAAGCTGAGCAGCAGCCATTGTAGCCATCATTTTTTCCTTTGCTTCTTTGACGAGTTTTGCCTTTCTCTGTTTTTCCTCCTGACAAAAGTTAATAATCATATATCACGAAATGCAATCAAATCTGAAAGTACAATTGTTCAAGATCATACCTCCTCATTAGCAACGGCAGTCTCTGGTTGAGCTGGTTCATGGGAAGAATTCTCAGATGGCTTGATAAAAGCATACTGCTGTTTTATCCATAGAATCATATCTTTATACTGAGTTGTGGAAGAGTCCTTCAGCATCTCATCAAGTAACTCAAAAACTTTCCACCGCTTGGCATTCTCGGTAAACTGGAAAAAATGTTCTTCCTCTTTCTCGTTTCTGGTTGATTCCTCGTTCAGTCCGTGCCCAATGAGATGCAGAACCTTGCGAACTATAGATTCTGTCGTAATTCTAGTATTCCCTTGCATACTTCTGCAATTTACAATCAAACATAAGTAATTAAAGAGTTGAATTTTCAACTTTGCAAATATAGGGAGAGACATACCGTTTTAGCACCAATGTGACTAAGTAAAGCAGCACATCTGACTGTAAGATATTGACAACCATATTAAATATTGCCGTGAAAGGAGGAAGTCTAGGTGGTGGGAATAATTCCGGCTCCTTTGCAACTCGCTTCCTTTCCCGCTGTCGTTCCTCAGCCTTTGACATTTCTTCTCGAGTAAAGTGGTAATGGTAGAGGTCATACTCAGAAAAGAATTCTGCAATAGTAAAAGAAAAGTATTATCAGAATCAGTATTCAGTTAGATACTCAATCTCAATCTACAAACGCATTTTAAAGTCTAAGGAATAGAAATACTTTTATACCTGGCTTTAATTCGTAAACCACAGACGTTCGTTGACGCGTTGCCGGTTTTTGATTTGCGACTTCACGAATCACAAGCTCCAACCCAGTTTCATAGTTAACGTTTTCAACTAACGCTTTATTGAGAGTGGAGTGAGTCATGGGCTCTACACACAATTGCTGAATAACCTCCTTCTTAATACAGTCTGTTCTGGTAACCTATTAAACAAATGTATTAGAGTTTAATGTACTTACACTTACCTGTCTGTACAATACGTCCAAATGATTTCAAATACCTGTCCAACGCCGGGATTGTATCTAGCAGAAACAATCGTAATTAATAAGCCAAAGAACTCGTCAGACAGCACCGCAATGTATTTTCCAATATCTTCCTCTTGTCCTTGAGCCTTGAACACCTGCAATAGAGTTTAAAAAATGTTACAAGGATGAAGTCAAACAAGATCAAGTCAATTTATAGCTGAATTACAAAAACCATTTCTTACCCTGTCATCGAATTCTGGATCCGTCCACTGATACAGTCCAAAACGATTCAAAACATGGAGCAGAAACTCGTTGCTTTCAATAAGAGATGCTCCGATTTGTAAAGTGACGATATCACGATCCAACATATCCGTTCGGCAGCGCACATTGTGATAGAAATATAGTTGATTTAGCAGTGCGTATCCATTTCGTTTCCACATTCCAGCGTAAACCTTTCAAATAGATTCGATACATAAATATTTATAAACAATTGACAAGAAAAAACAATATACTCAAAGGTTTGAAATTTACCTGTGCAATAAGAATCTGAGTGCGAAGAGCAGGTTCCATTATCATTTCCGGAGCTGGCTTCTCGCATGAGATCAAGTTGAATTCGATAGAAACAAACTCCAGTTCATATCTTTCCAAGTACAAGTATAGACCAGCGAAATATCGCGTCAGTGGCAAGTGAACCGACACTGGCTGTGATCCAACATCGTACATGTAGGAAGTAGCTGAATGATTGGCCAGCTCCAAAGTGACCGTGTGATCTTTCAGCTCATTGTAAGCCTTCGAAATGTCATGCAAACAGTGACTATAAAAATAAAAGCAACGTGTCATAAAATGTTGTAGTCATACTTGGTAAATTTAGTGATGAAAAAAAATATCTTACCGAAAGGCACGAATATATACTGTTTTATTAGAACCGCACCACTCCAAAGACAGCTGAACAACAGGCATCAGTTTAATGTGAAGATTAAATGCAGATTCCCACTCAGGTTCATATTCCATGTGCTGTCCAATTTGTCGCGTCACAGCGTCCATTTCCTGCAATACAGTTCAGCATTTGTTCCATGAAACAATATATTTGAAACAAAACATGAATTCAATACACATACCTGCATGTATGACAGTAGCTTCAAAAATGAGTCAATAGTGTGAGTGAAGTTTTTCACCATACTCTCTGACCATTCAGCTGGAGGACTGGACAACACGTATTTTAGGTCCAATATAGCAAAATTAGTACGTTTGAAAAGATTGTTCACAATACTTCCTCTATCAAATTCCAGTTTCCGTTCTAAAATGAAAACAGTATTATATTACTGCTTTACTACTTGCAAGTATTAATGAACAACAAATTCTTACTTGAGTTTAATTTCAACTCGCATTCGGACAGTAGGGTTCTCATAATGGTAAACAAGACGTCATGATCCTCTACAAGATAATGAGCAATGGATGGAACAGTGAAAATCTGAACGGACAACGATGTGATAGAAAACGAATGATCGTGGTCATCCTGTATAAAATCCTTCATCATGTCAGCGTAGTGTTTTGTAAACACCTGTGAATAGAGCACGATTCACAAATTGTTGAATTTTTTTTTTACACATAACAGATCAATATTAAAGAACAATTGTCAGCTTACCGTTGCAAACTTTTTCTTGTTATCATAATCTTTGAGCAGTGCGGAGATCACTAAACGATGCCAGCATGTTCGAGCTGATTTCCACAGTTTTGTATCACTAAGAACAATCCCTTCTATAATCAACCGCTCCGCTGATTCCTGCAATGGAAGAAACAAATATTTTAAGCTAAAATGCAAACATTTGTTTGCCATTCGCTGTATTAGATTTCATACCTCTGGTCCGAGCAAAATATTGGCTACAATCGTCCTCAGTTTCGCACTGTGTGAACATATCGACTCTAACCAATTAAGTAGTCTTAGAGCAAAAGCCTGGTGGGCAATCACTTGGGCCTTCATGACAACTACTTTTAGGGGTTTCGATCCACTTTTAGCTGTTTGACGCTCAATTAGCTGTTGCACGTGAAGGCAGGGCTACAAAAGAAAAGAAACTATAAATACAAATCTTTTACACATGCAATCAAAAAGATATTCAATTTCCAAAATTTAACATACCTGAAATTTTGCTACTTTTACAATACTTCGCCCTTCTCTATCAATAACCGTGGCAAACTCAATGGCATCTTTCTTGGAACAACCGAGGGCTCTAGTTAGAGTCTGAATAACAAGGTCAAACGTATGAGTCTCGTCGTTATAAAGCACTGTGCAATATAATTGATCTTTCTCATCTCCTTCTTGCGACTCCGTCTCTGCTTGAATGGTAAGATCTTCGGGCAACCGAGTGCTAAGTTCAGAGGTCGTCATTTCGTAGCAGTATTGAATCACTCGATCAAACAAGACAGCAGCTCTATCTTCAAGACCTTCCGCTTCAGGACAGTTTCCAACTTGGGCATGTTCCTTGGGCATATGCTTCTCACAGTAAACGTGTTCTTTCCAAGCTTCTTGATCCCCACAATCACAGTATCCGCCACCTCCAGATGTTGCTATTTTATACCTACAACAACAAATAAATTATGTTGGTTAATCCAAATCGAAAAAGTAGTTGATCTTTCAATTATTTTGTACCTATGATTCTTATGGGCTGAAGACTTGAAACAGTCAACGCAAAGGACACATGTCGGATCCATCCCGCATTCTCTGCAAGTATACGTTGCTTCACCAACTTGAAATACACGTCCACAAATCGTTGCTGGTCGATCTGTCCCTGCGAGGAACTGAATACAGAAAGCAAATAAGTTACAATACTGCAAACTAATCTTTTGTTTGTTTTAATTTAGAATATTAATGACTTACCTCAAAGAATCCTACAGAACCTTCGCCGCCAGTCAAAAACAAAACCATGGGTTCTATCAAAATCCCTTCGACCATGGGTTTACAATTAGAAAACGGGGCCAAACAGTCTTGATTCTCTTCCAAAGTGTAAGCCATCGGAACAGTCTCTTTCCACCAAGCTTTGAAGTCCACCTTCTTTTTCTTCTCATCATTATGCATCACTCCCAATTCAAACTGAGTTAGCCAGTCAAGGGCTTTCATATCCTGAATTAATAGTGAAGCCTTCTTGGTTAATGGGAACCGACCCATTTTCTTCTCCAAATGAGCCAGCGCCAAATCAGTCGCCGCTGCTTCATCATTCACAGCCGGTGCAGTCCCCTCCCCCCTAGTCCCCTCCGGCTCACTCATCCCATCCGTTTCCTCATTCCTGCAGAATAATTGACAATGAAATATTAAGTAGTCTATTAATTCCCAAAACAGTTTTAGAAAAGTTGTAATTGTTAAGTTACATTAACTTAAATACTTCCTCCGTTCAGCGCCTGATCGTAATGAATCCTAGCTGCAATAAAATAAACAAAACAAAGGATTACAATTTTAACTCCACACAACAACACTACAATTTTCTCTTTAGAAATTCAAATCTTATTGCAACTTGTAACCTCCTGACTCATCAAATGAACAATGAAGAAAAACACAACAAATAGACTGTGCGTAATGCGTTACTCCTTATTATATAACCAACACTAACACTAATAATTACACCAGTATTCTCTTCTTTGGCGTTGTTGTTTTTGCTCCTTTATTAATTAGCTATTAATTAGTTATTAAATCTCTAACATAATATTTTCATGCCCTTTAAGAATTAGTGTGTGTCACGTGTCAGTTTTAAAAAGGAGCGGTGCACTATAGAATACAAATAGATAATAGACTCTCACAGAACACAACACAGAGATCACCTCTGACCTGGATTTCTTGCCTTATTCATCAGCTGCTTTGGTAATTGGAGTTGTATATCATCTACATTACTATGTATAGTGTGTATATTCTCTAGTCGAGCATACCTACTGCTTTTCGTCCTCGAAAACCTTTTTTGTCTTTTTTCGGAACAGACGTTGTTGAGAAAAAGCCCGTATTCTATCGATTAATTAATTGAAGAGTAATGTAAATTAAAATCTTACCCAAGGAATATATGGATGAACGGTTTTAGCAGCAACAATAGTATAAAAGAGCGTATAATTTTATAAATATTATATAGTAAGAGTGCCTAAAATAATGATCCGAAGAAGCGGCCACTCAAATCACAAATGACGAAGAAGATGAGACAAACAGAAATTCTAAGAGCTTGGTTCAGACTCCAGTCGAGTAGAGGGCGGCGGCCTTAGGTTCCAGCAACAAGAACTGTGAATTGCTGCTTTCACTCTCCTAATATTACAATTAATTTCTTCTTATTTTCTTAACCTTATAATACCACACTTTTGGTTGTTTTCTATAATACAAATAACAATATATTATTATCATCATAGAAAACAACCAAAAGTGTGCTATTATAAGATTAAGAAAATAAGAAGAAAAAAGCCTTATTTCATCCGTCTCAAACTGCCTCCAATGCGATGCTTTCTCCACTAACCTTAAACTACTACGATTGTTACAAGTCTTTTACTTACTGAACACCTAATATTTCGATTTCTGTATGGGCTACACAATGAATCTTTCAAATTTTAATTTTGCTTGGTTTCTTCATGTGTCCGGTATTATAATAATGAGTTTTAATCCATCCTGAAAAGAAAGAATTCCAGCAATTCATAAATGTTAATCTCTACTGCATTCAACAATGGATTATCATCACTGCTTTTGAATGCGTATATAGCATATCGCCAACAACTGTTTGCGAACGCGATAAATAATTCCACGCATTCAACAAATAGTAGATTGTATTTATAGTAGACAAATAAAATCAAATAAAGTTGATAGTATAAAGTAGTAGTAAGAGGAAAATAATATGATTGATTGTGTATATTATATAGCTGCAGTTCATTCAGGTTTTTTCCCTTTGTTTGACGGGGGGAGCTAGGCCGGACTCAGATCAATTTAACCTTTATGGTCTGTTGTTTCTTAAAAAATCTCAAATCCTATGCAACTGCATTCATTGCATTTCAATGTATTAGAGCTATGTAGTTATTATAAAAAACATATAAATCATCGTAATGTAATAATGGATAATAATTAAAAGTTGTCCCGAATATTTTTTAAATTACTTAAACTTTAATGAATTTTCCCAACGATCAACAAGAAATAACAGCTA
>JAQGBQ010000445.1:0-21949 GCA_034698485.1 Vertagopus arboreus | reverse complement strand
TTCCATATCATCGACTATCTCCGAAAGGAGATCGGACTACTCTCTACACTTTTCTAAGAGCAAAAATATTATCATTTAACTTGTAGAGAAATGCGATTGGTGGGTGAACTTCTGAGGGTGCACTTCTGCGGTGGAGGTTCAGGATCATCTTTCTTTCGATGGGTTCTGTTTGTGTAACCCAACCACACCCTATGGAGGAATCTGACCGGCTTTACCTCTACACCTTTGAAAAAGATATTTTTTATGGGTGATCAGCCCTGAAGGAAACGGGGTGGTGCTGATGTAAGTACACTTCTAATGGCGTGTTGGTTCGTGAATTCTTCTTTGAAGGGTTCCCGTAATTTACACATGTCAGCGGAAAGAAAACTATCGGCTATGCTCATTCGCCCATGGGGCGGCTTTTTGCATGACATTTCATGATTCTGTCCCCACTATTTATACTCCCACATTTTATATGCAGTTGAGATGGTGATGGGGGTGGGAATCAGCACAGTGAGCTTCGTATGACTGGGTGAGTCTGCAATGAATCAAATCCAGCCTGAACGGCATGTGGAGCTACAGCATAATCAGTAGTCAACAACACTCCAAAAACATACATCAATAACGTTGTTCCAGATCGCATTTTTTTCATTTAAACATCATAGTTCGTGTCGTTTTATGGTGAATCATAGTCCAACTGTAAGTAATGGGTTCTCAGATAGCATCATTATGACCTCTCATTTTGTAACCTGTATATTCTTTAATTGAGAAGAGCCATTTTCAGTCTATATTGGAGTATCAATGGTTGGCATGTTAGTATTAGCGTTTGACAAAGTTTCGGTGTGTGGATCAGTGTTTATTGATTGACCATTTTCTCCTCCGTGTACTTGATGTTTACGGCTGTAGATGTTAATATCTGATATACAAAACTTGCGATATGAGACCGAATAATGAACATCAGGGAGCGTCCAACATCGTGAATCTGGGATTTTTCCAATTTTTGGATATGTTATAGAGGACGCAAAATAAAAAATATATATCGGCCAGTTTTTTGCTCCGCCTCCTTTTACCCTTACGGGGGATGAAAAAAGGTCCAAAAATAGGCCCTCAAAGGGGAATTAATTTCTCAGAAACCGCTCAACCGATTTCAAAAGTTCTTTCGGTTTCTGAAAGAGGAAGCTCATATCTCGGGGCGTCTTTTTCATTTTTTTAAATTTCGAAGTTTCGAATTTATTACGTAATTTCAAAAAATGCGTAATTTTTTTTGCTCAAAACGTATCATGTGGCACATCCTTGGAAAGCTCTAGTCTGCCTGAATGACGCTATATATTTTGTTTTTCATAAAACCTAATCTGGATAATTTAAAAAAATTAAATCAAGAGGTAGTTTGGGTTTTTTGTTTTAGGTTTTAAATTTTTCCACTGAAGTTTTTTGAAAAACCAAATATATGGCGTCATTCAGGAAGACTAGAGCTTTCCAACGATGTGCCACATGATACGTTTCGAGCAAAAAAAAATTACGTATTTTTTGAAATTTCGTAATAAATATTTAAACTTCGAATTTCGAAAAAATAATAAACTGGTTCTGAGGTATAAGTGCCCTCTATCAGAAACCGAAAGAATTTTTGAAATCGGTAAAGCGGTTTCTGAGAAATTAATTCCTCTTTGAGGGTCTATTTTTGGACCTTTTTTTATCCCCATTTTGCGTCCTTTATAACATATCCAAAAATTGGGAAAATCCCAGACCCACGATGTTGGACGCTCCCTGATTTTCATTATTGGGTCTCATATGCTAAGGAAGATAAAAAGCACATTGAACAAGAAACGGGTTTGCTTTTGTACTGGATTGACCGCCGATCACGTGAATAGTCAGACGGAAGCACAGTCAAGTTATCCCCATTGTCTTGAAATGTTTCAGAGGGTGGTGGATTCGAAGAGGACAAGTTGGTAGATTTTGAGAAATGTAGTGGATGATTTGGAAGAATGTTCAAAAATATTAGAAAATTTTTACTTTCTATGGAAGACTTCAGTCTCCTTTTCTGATTTCGTACCAAGATTCTTGAGCTTTTGCCGACGGATTCGACGAATCACTGATCTAAGTCGATTCAACAAAGTCATGTTTGGTGTCACAGACCTAGCATGGCATCCTCCATACATTTCCAGCATGATTTTGCCCATTTTCTACTATGTCCGTCAGCAAGATGTTCGACATTCTTCTAACCAAAAATGCTTTTTGGTCTGTTTCTGTTGTATTTTGGAAAGCTTTTCTTTTGTCTCATTTACTGTTATGTGGAACATCCTTAAATAATTTCTGAGTTGGAATATTTATCGTATGGTCTTTATTGTTACTTTGGTATATCATACATAGCATGCATTTAGAAAAACATTCTCAGAATGACTATCACAAGTTTTCTGTATGATTCAATTTCAAATCTTCATTTCAAATTCATTGTAATTGAATCCCACCGGATCATTCCCAAAGGTACGACGACTTGGTTTTTCATAGTACAGGTGGATTTTTAATTGTATTTGGCTGTTGTTGAATTGGGGCCAAATGTAAAATTAGTTGCAAACAGTAAAACTGATTTGTATTAAGATTAATTGCCGACTTTACCGACGTTCTAATCCAAATACCATTGCTATATTCGTTTCATTGTTCTTTTTTGTTATTTTGGTATTTTATGTTTCTTAAATACTGGTTTGGTTTTTTAAAAAAATTAAAAAAATTTTGCACTTTTTTTAAAACAGAATATTACAGAAATTTATTTGTAAAACATCCCTTTTCAAGAACACCCCGAAAAAATGTTATTTTAAAATTAAATACTTATTTAAATTACAAAATCCAAAACAAAATTTTTAAAAAATCCAAAATCCCAACTATTTTAAATCAAAAATCCAACATGCTTTTTTAAAAGCTCCAAAATACCAAATACTAAATAAAAAAATACAAAAAACAATTCAAAAGCATTTTTATAAAAAATTTATAAAAAAAAATCTTGCTACGACCCTGGATTTAAAAAAAATATTTTAAAAAAAGTTTACGCCCATCTCTGCACTCATTGGTTTAGAGGTGTGAAAAGGCTGGCTAGGCAAATAATTTAGCTGCGCCCCCTCCATCTATTAAGAAAGTACGGTACGTACAAGCCTTACATATTTGTAAGGCTGTTGAATACTAGCTAGGGATTTACCACAAGCTTCAAGAATACGCTGTACTTTCAAGCTATCGCCGGAGATTAAATTACACAATTCAACAAACAAACTTGACTGAAGAAAAAGCTTCTCCAATAATGCTTGAATGATCTATTCAATCGGTTTTTTTTATTTATGTAGCTGGAATACTGACAAGCTTATTATGGATTTCATTTGAGTGTAGACTGCAAGTTAAAACTTATTTCATTAGGACATTATACTCGATTCTCCTATTTTGTAACACGTGCTTCAAACTGTTTAAAAACCGTTTCCGTAACTGTTGTAAGTACAATAGAATAAGGATGAAATCTAAAATCAGACTAATATTTAACCAGCTTTTTATGTGGGCAATGATGCATATTTTTTAAAATCTTAATGATACTTAATATGTGTAAATATAGGGAAATGCAAATATCGTAAGAAAATAAAAGTTTAAATTCAGATTGTTTTTACTTGTTCTTATTAAATTTAGTTTGAAAAATAACCTGATTCCTAAGTTGTTTTTAAAGATTTTTGCATATTAATATTGTGCACAAGGGAAATATAACAAATATTCTCTCTGCTGAAGGAGCACATTTGTGTAGTTTTTTTTGGCTTGTCTTCTACTCGTCGCTTTAAATTTTAATGTATTCATTGATTTGCCTTTTAGTCGACATGAAGGACATAAAATCTTGTCTTTATACGAAATAAATTATTCAAATAATTTTGATCAGTTTAACCTGACACAAACTTTATGACATTGAGACGGAATCCAGAACTTTCTTTCTTAATGCCTACAGTACATACATTTCTACCTATTCTTTCTCATACATTCAGACTAACTTTTCGTTTCTTTCAAAATTTCGATGTATTTGTATCGTTTCCTGGACCTCATCAAATCCACAAAAATAAGATGTCTATTCAAAATATCAGCAAAGATAAAATTAAATTCCAAGTTGCTCTGAAAAATATATTTGAAATAAATCAGTGACGCTTCAGTTGGTGTTACAAAATTTCTCGCAATACATAATTTTGCTTTCAATTAAGTAATATTTAAATAAACTTTATTTATATTGCAAAATTGCTGCTATTAACTTTTCTATATGCTTTCATGTTCATAAAATAAAATCGATATCATTTTAAGCGTGTTTATGACCTGCTGCCGTGTCAACTTACGTGGAATTTTGCCTGATCACGACATATTTTAGTTATCTTATTTAGCTTAATACAGCCATGAGACTCTGGGATAAAATTTTGTAGGAATGTAAGAAAAGATTTAAAACAATCATTGTAATCACTACAGTTTGAATCAAGCTTTTATATGACAAGCAAATGTAAATTTGTTTTGTGATTGTTTCTTTTATGGTTGTAACATTTTGTAATCATAATTTGTCACTTCCCCCAAGCTTTCTGAGAATCATAAGGTCTTAATATATATATTCGCTAGATTTGTACATATGTTGAACTTAAAATTTAAAAATGTATTTTATTTCTAATATATTCATGGATCTTTTTTGCCCTTTGGAATACACGAATAAAACTGAAGTAAAGCAAGATCGTACTTCAACCTAACATGAATGACCTTTTGAAATCCGACTTCATTACTGCAACATACAACACACAGCAAAAGAATCTATATATATAATATCCCAATCTGACTCCGTTACCCGCAAGCGCAGTAGGAACTTTCAGCTTTTGTTGCCACTCGGCGCAGGTATGAGTCGAGTCTCAACACGATATGTTTGTTGTGTTCATGTTGTGTTCCTGTTAAGGTTTCAAAAATGTGGGTTTGAGTACTTTTAAGCCTGAACAAAATTTGTTGTTTTTGTTTTGTTAGTGTTGAGAAATTTGTTGAATAGTTGAAACTTGAATCCCCAAAGATTCAAACACGAAAAACAATATTGTTGAGCAGTTAAAACAATTTAAATCCCAAAAAAATCTCAACAAAAACAAAACAATAACAAACAAATTTTGTAAAGACTTGAAACAACTTAAATCCCAAAAAAATCTTAACAAACAGAAACCGACACAAAAACACAAATTTTGTAAAGACTTGAAGCAACTTAAATCCCAAAATTTTTTTTAACAAAAACAAACAAATTTTTTTGAGTAGTGAAACAATTTAAATCCCAAAAAAAATCTCAACAAAAACAAAACAAACAAATTTTGTAAAGACTTGAAACAACTTAAAACCCCCAAAAAAATCTTTACAAAAACAATGTTGATCTAATGAGGAACAACAATCGGACAAAGTATATCGTGTACTAGATGAAAATGTATGTAATTATATTATATCTTTCATTTTTATATGAAAAAGGAAAATATAAAAAACATTTTGCAAAAGAGCGCTTGTCAAAAAAAAATTGTTAAAATGGCACGCAAATGAAACTAGAGGTTTCATATGCAATTATTCACTACTACGAAAAAGTTACCGTGAGGAGTTAGAAAGACACGGTTCACCACTACAATTCGCTTGGAAAACACAAAAAAACTATTTATCGTATAATTAAAATATATGAGGAATCCGATGAGACTAATTTTAAATTTCTAAGTAGCCGTTCAATGTCCAAAATCCCTCCTTCAAAAGTTAAAAAGGTCGTGAGACAATTCAGAAAGACTCCTTTCACTTTTCTCCAGAGGTGGGCAAGATACTATCTGAAGATACAAGATACAAGATACAGATACTATCTGGTATCTTCAGATACTCTACCTTGTATCTGTATCTTGTATCTGTATCTTGAAAAATTTGGAAATGAGTATCTGTATCTTGTATCTGTATGTTCAATTATTTCATTATTGAATAAAGTATCTTAGATACATTCCAAGATAAAAGATACTTTATTTTTTTAAATGCTGAAAAACAGCAATTTCGATTAAATTGTAAGTGTTTTAGAGTACATTTTTGGTATAAAATCGGTGGAATTTTTTCTAAGGAAGTGTTTGAAATATAATTTTTAATAAATACTTTAAATATTTGGAATAAGTCGTCCTCTTTTAGGGTTTGAAATATGACCCCCTACCCCTGGGGACGTTTATTCATACTTTGAATCTGTAATTTATATATATTCGTAACTACATAAGAAATGAAACAAGTCCCCCTTAATTACCCCCCCCCCCCCCTGAATAACCCCCTTCTTTTGAAGGTTTGGAATATTTCTTCCCCTGAGGGATTATTTCACACTTTAGGGTACAATAATCTTGTAGATAATTTGATTTGCATTTTTCAAAAAAAATTAATGTATCTGAGTATCCGAACATGTATCTATGATACTGAATCATAGTCAGAACAAAAAAAAATCTCCAAAATACATCAAAGCTCAAAAACCGCGATTCAAGAGAGGGCTGCGAAAAATTTGCAAACATATAGGATCAAAAGTTCTTGTTTTTGATGATGAGACAAATGTGACCTTTGACCCTGACCAAATTTCGGGACCAGCATTTTTTCATCCCAAGGATCCTAAGGATATGAAATATCATCACCCATTCAAGACTGTGACGAAGTTTCCCAAAAAAATTGATCTGACCAGTGATGGGCAAATTAGCAAATGTGTCGCAACCGTACATTTTGAAGGGGTCCATGACACTGAATTATCTTTAATTTTTTTTGAAGCAGTGTCTGTCAGCCTTTGTCCAAATGCATCATAAAATTGAGAATGTTTTATTTTGGAATGTCCTTGCATTGATACACAATGCCAAATAGTAAAAAACTACCTTTGAGAGAAAAATCTGCAATTTATGGTAAAATGGGATAACCCACCTAATATATCACAGGCTCATGAAATTGAAACTCTTTGACCAGATTACAAATCAGGATACTCAAGACGATCAGAATCACTAAAAAAAATTGAATGGATTCAAGAAACTAATGGGTAAAATCTCGAAGGATGTATCGGTAAAAGTGGGAATACGCTGTTTTGACCACGCCTAAAAGATGCTTATAGCAATCGATTACAAAGTTGTCAGGAATGGAATCTCTGACATTTCTAAAAAAACACAAACATTAAGCTTGTGATTAAAAAAGATTTCAATAAAATATGTCTTCTCGTTTTCGAAATATACTCGTCTACATTAGTCTTTCTATATACCCGGACGACCTTGAAATGCCCCAATGAATTGCTAGATTGGATGATTTGTTGAATTTTTTTTTACAAATAGAGCATTCAAAAGGCTTCTCATGGATGTGAATCCGTAAATGATTGAAGATTTCCGACATTGCAGAATAAGATTTTGAGCAGAAATAGCATGGATTTGACTTTTCTTTTGTATGTGCTCTGGAAATGTGGGTTTCCAATATTTTATTATATGGGAATCCTTTTCCACAGATACCACATTTATGCAGAAGGCTGTGGCTTTTCATGTGCGAATTCCGTCCGCCTTTCGATCCAAATGGTTTTTGACACACTTCACAATAAAGCCAGGATTCTGGGTTCTCACCTTGATGGTGCACAGTTAGCAGATGATTTCGAAAATCAGTCTTATGTTTATACTCTTTGGGACACAATTCACAATTGAATGTTGTAGAGATGACCGAATGTCGGAATCAAATGTGATCTTTCAGGCTCGGATTCGAAGCAAATTCTTTGTGCTTGCAAAGCTGACATTTGTGTGGCTTTTCGCCGGTGTGGCTCTTCAGATGCCGTGATAAGTTGCTCTTGCTGTGAAATCTTTTGCCACAGATTTTGCAGTTAAACGAAGGATCATCTGAATGAACACTTCTCAACTGCAAGTTTAATTTTTGTTTTTGTTTGAATATTTTGTCACAAATGTCACATGGAAATGGTCGTTCATCCGAATGACTGGATTTATGAGAATCGAGTTCGAATTTAGTCTTGAATCGTTTTGGACATTTGTCACACTGAAAGGCAAAGAGTGATTTAGAATGAATCCGATTTTGGTGCATTTTTAAAGTTTGATTGGTTTTGAAGGCAGAACCACACGTTTCACATTTCAACGGCCGATCTTGAGAGTGTTTGTAGCTCAAGTGGCTGGTCAACTCATGTTTCTGTATGAATTTCTTGTCACATAATTCACAACTGAAAGGCATTTCTCCCGAGTGAATCTTGGAATGAGTCTTTAAGCTTCCAGCTGTTGAGAATGATTTCGGACATTTTTGACACAGAAACCGCACTGATTGTCTTTCAACTGTATTTGTCACTGTTTAATATTTATTTTAAATATGATCACAAGATGTGTATCAATAAATAAATTAGTAAGACAGAGAGACGTTTTTAGTCTGGACTGAACGAAGGACTTGGAATAAATAAATGAATATTCAGGCATAAATCCAACTTTTCTTCAGGTCTAAAAAAAATAAGAAAAAAGGTTTATATTTGGTAGTCTATAAAGGGATTAGTATCTGAATGAAGGGACCATTGTTCAAAAACTTTCTGAGCAAGGCTCATACCATTTTTAAAATGTACTTGCTCACAAAATTATTCTCAATAATTTTTTCTTGGAGTTTAAATCCAAAGGTCTGGTCCTGTCCTTGGGACTAGGATTTAAAAATACGATTTCTGTTAAATAACTGGGTCGAATCTACTTTAAGAAATTATTTTATGCCACATTTAACATTCGATTATATTCCTATAATTTTAATAGCATTTTATTTCAGATCGTAAGCCTTATATGTTTTGTTGATATAAAGATCAACTTGAAATTCAAATTTGTATACATATTAAAATCCTCAATGTTTTCTAACAAATAAATAATTTTTAAGAATTACAAAATTATCTGATTTTTTTGTTTAAAGTATAATTCTGTAATTTTAAACTTTAGGGTTAAATTTGAAAAAAAAATTAATTTTAATTCTTACAAAGTTATAATAATTCGTTTTGTTTAAGTTCCCATTTATAATTCTTTTAAATCGTAGGTACATAATTTTTATTTGTGCAAATAATACAATACGTATATGTAAGGAAAGATCTATAAAAATGTTAAAACGATAAATTGTATGTTTTTTTATTCCAATTAGCTGGGCAATAATCAATCTTAAACTCAGAAAGAACATTTGAATATCTTCTTGAAAACTTAAAAGCACGAAGAAATATTTACAAACAATTAACATACACTTAAAACAATAAATTTTGTGATAGCGGATATTCTAGTTTAAACAAATTTAACTAACAATTTTTGTCAACCTTAATTCTCTCATCTACTGTGTATGTACCTCCTAATCATATGTATAATATTTAGCACGGATAGCACAAAAAATACAGCTTTTGAATTTCCAAAATTAGTTTATAACAACGAGATTGGTTATTTGTTTTATATAAGAAAATGTTAACCCAATATATTTTTCACGAGGCTCATAATAATTTGTTTTACAAAAATCAACTCAATTAAAATAATTATACAGATTGTAAGTTCTTAAAATTAACAAGATTTTTCCTAGTATATAAATAAATACAAACAAGATCCTAACGATAATAATTTACAATACACATTAGATATTTAAGTGATCAGTATCTGTCTATCCTCTTTTCTGAACCTTGAAATCGGTATTTTTTTATACACTACTCATTTAAATTTGCATGTATTGATTTCTTTATACCGTTTCATCTTGTAAACAGAAAAATTATAACAAGTTGGAAATGTTTGATCTGCTTCAAGAATCTCTTTTTGTGTGACGAAGGACTGAGAAACTCCATTGCATTTTAATGTAGCTTGAAGTGATTTCTTAGATTCGGTGAGCTTTTGAATCTCTTTTTACAAATTGAGCATTTGTAAAAAGGGTCTCTTTGGTGTGAATCCGTAAATGATCAATAAAAACTGACATTCGATTAATTGATTTAGCGCAAAAGTAGCATTTGTTCGTTTTTTCTTTCATGTGATTTCCGGAAATATGCGATTAAAAATGCATATTAGATGAGAATCCTTTTCCACAGATGCGACATTTATGAGGTCGGGTGTGCCTTCTCATGTGTTCATTCAGACCTCCTTTCGTACCAAATGATTTTTGACAGATTTCACAATGGAACCAGAACTCTGGATTCTCCCCCTGATTGTGTATAGTTATTATATGATTTCGAAGATTAATTTCACGTGCATACTTTTTGGAACACAATTCACAATTGAATGTTGTAGAGATGACGGAATGTCGAGATTGAATGTGTTTTTCAAGGTTCTGCTTCGAAGTAAAATCTTTGTTTTTACAAAACGGGCATTTGTATGGCTTTTCTCCGGTATGAGTTATCATGTGCTTTGATAAGTCGCCCTAAGCGTTGAATCTTTCGCCACAGATTTTGCAGTTAAACGAAGGATGATCTGAATGAACACTTCTTGTGGGCTCCTGCATTCAAAATTTTTGCTTGAATGTTTTCTCACAAAATCTCACATGGAAATGGCCTTTCATCAGAATGACTGGATTTATGTTCGTTAAGACTACTTTTAGTTTTAAATTGCTTCGGGCATTGATCACATTGGAAATCAAGCGTTGATTCAGAATGCATGCAATTTTGGTGTTTTTTCAAGCTGGCGTAAGTCTTAAACGCGGATCCACACGCTTCACATTTAAACGGTCTTGCTATAGAGTGTTTGTAACTGAAGTGGCTGGTTAATTCATGTCTCAATATGAATTTTTTGTCACATAATTCACAACTGAAGGGCTTTTCACCCAAGTGAATCTTGGAATGTCTGGTTAAGCGTCCTAATTTTGGGAATGATTTCGAACATTCCTGACACTGAAACCGCAGCAATAGATTTTTAGTTGTATTAGACATTGTGAAGAATTTATACTTAATTGCCAGTTTGTATATATATATATAAAACTGTATGTATGAAATAGCACTGATTCTTTTGAAAGTGAACTGTGAAACCTTTAACTATCAACTGAACATTTTTATAAAAATGTCAATGCTTTTGAGTCAAGCAAAGAATTTTGAGAACACTCCTCAAGAAGGTTGGGTATTTACAGATTCAAAGTTAAAAAAAATTGTAATGCTTTATAAACCTTTCCAAATATTATTTTTACAAAGGTTTACAAAACAGAACTTTATCTTTCAGCAAGAAAAAGGTTTAAAGCTTAAACTCTGAAGTTGACCGAAAAGCCAGCAGCATTTTTATATTTTATAATGCTGGGTTAAAAACTTGACTATGATTTACGTAATTATAAAATGTGAATGGTTAGAATTTTTAATATCGCAGCCAGTTTAAGCAGCTTAAGATTCTAAAAGGGATTTGAATAAACAGAATAAACATAAACATAACAATAAACATAGAATAGTATTTACTGGCTGACACATTCCGGTGGAGAATTTCTATTTTCTGTGAGCAAAACAATTTGAATTCAGACTAAAAATTCAAAATTTAATACTAACTTAACAAAATAAACTTGCGCAAAAAAAGAGATGAGATAAGGACTACAATTTGACACTTGTAAATGAACACTGTATTTCCAATTTAGTCATGGGTTATTATAAATCATAATCCCGTTAACCATTCTTGCTCGTTATTTTACATCCATTTCATGTATTTATGAACATTTCATATTTCAGGAGCATTAAAAATTATCCTAAAACTACAATAATGATGACTGTATGGATTCTTAGAAAAAAAAAGAAGAAGGGTCAAATTCATTTCCCTGTCATTTCAAAAATATTTTATTTAATTTTAAACTTTTCATTGTTTGCTTTTAAGGTATTTTAAACCCAATTCTACTGTTATAATTTGCTAAATTAAACAGCAAAGTTAGAATACAATATTGTATATTATTTTGTCAATTGTCACACAAACTTAATTTATCGAATTACCGAATTTACAAATCATAAAACTTATTTTTATCCAAATAGCTCTTTTAACCTGACCAACTTTGCAAATGATTTATTAGGTATTTGCATATTTTGTCGAACGATGAAAATAATTCAGACAAATTTGTTTGACGTCAGTTTAATTATTTATCTTGAAAAAAAAAACACATTAAAGTGACAAGCTTAGAATTTTGAAATTTTGAATACCAATTAATATTCTCCCCAGAATTAATTCGAGATCTTTCGATTTTGTTTAACGAATAAGTTTTCCAACTTAGTTTAAGAATCACTCAAATTGTATTGCCAATTTTTAGGAATATTTATTTTCCAGCATGATTTAAAATCGGTATACGAGTTTCACCAGAATTAAAATGTCAAATATTTATACAAAATGCATACATTAAATCGTACGTAATTTTTCTTTAAACATTATAGTAAATATATTTAAAGAAGTGTTCAAGATTTATAAAAACTTTAAAGTGATAAATTGTTTATTTAAAAAATTATAATTAGCTGGGCAATAATCTACCTTGAACTCAGAAATAACATTTGAATATTTTCTTGAAAACTCATAGTTTCACAAGCATGAAGAAATATTTACAAACAATTAAAATTACCGTAAAACAATTATTTTTGTGGTTTATGTTCTAAATAAATTTAAATAACCATTTTTGTCAATCTTAATGATTTCATCTGCTATGTATTTACTCCCAAATAGTTTTTAATACTAAACAGAAATCGAATAACACAAAAATACAGCTTTTACATTTCCAAAATGACCTTATAAGAACCAGATTGGTTGGTTTATAAATAAGAAAACAAATTCTTAAAATGAACAAGATTTTTAATTGTAGACAGTAAAAAGAGTCTAAGAATAATTTAAAGTATATTATTGCGGTACTTATCCGTCTAACCTCTTCTCTAAACCCTCTTACAAACATTATTTAAAAATTGGCATTGCTTGTTTATGCAGTACTCATTTTAATTTGCTAGTATTTCTAATCCCACTGTTGGTTAGATTCATTAAAATAAAGATTTTGAAAACAAAAATTACAAAAATGTTAATCAATTTTTAAAAAATTGATGTGTGTGAACGTATTTCCTTTGTTTGATAAAAAAACACTTATAGTTAAATGATTTGCTGATTTTTAATGTAGCCTGAAGTTATCTGCTAAATGGGATGAATGGTTGAATCTCTTTTTATGAACTGAGCACTCTTGAAGGGCTGCTCTTTTATGCCAATTTGTAAGTGATTGAAGTAATCTTTTGTATTAAGCGAGTTTTTGCAAAAATAGCATTTAGTTGGCTTTTCCTTTGTATGTGCTCTGGAAATGTGGTCTTCTAGATTTAAGTTACATGTGTATCCTTTTGGAAGGAAGGGTGTGGCTTTTCATGTGAAAATTCAGTGTAGCATTCGTTCCAAATGATTTTTGACAGATTGCACAACGAAGCCAGGATTCTGGATTGTCACCTTGATTATGGACAGTTATGAGATGATATCTGAGACAGATCTTCTC
Source organism: Vertagopus arboreus (assembly GCA_034698485.1). Classification (NCBI taxonomy): domain Eukaryota; kingdom Metazoa; phylum Arthropoda; class Collembola; order Entomobryomorpha; family Isotomidae; genus Vertagopus; species Vertagopus arboreus. The sequence continues at coordinate 8,542 of JAQGBQ010000445.1, read as the reverse complement.
TTTATATTTCTTGGGACATAAATCGCAATTAAAAGTGGTAGAGACGACTGAATGTCGATATTTAATATGAGTTTGCAGTTCACAATTTGTTGCAAATTTTTTGTTCTCACAAAACTGACATTTGTGGGGCCTTTCTCCGGTGTATCTAGTCATGTGTCTTGATAAGTGACTCTTGTTGTCAGAACTTTTGTCACAGATTTTGCAGTTATAGGAAGGATCATCTGAATGAACACTTCTTGTGTGTTCCTGCAATTCGGTCTTTCGCTTGAATGTTTTCTCACAAATCTGACATGGAAATGGCCTTTGATCCGAATGACTGGGTTTATGAAGATTAAGTTCGGTTTTAGTTTTGAATCGCTTCGGACAAACTTCGCATTGGAAAGTTGGAATTGATTCAGAATGAATCCGATTTCGGTGCAATTTTAAGTTTTGATTCCTTTTAAAAGCACAACTACAGGTTTCACATTTAAACGGTCGTTCATTAGAGTGTTTAGTTTTGTGCTAGATCAGTTGATTTTTTCTCCTGAATTTCTTGTCACATAATTCACAACTGAAGGGATTTTTTTCCTCTGTATGAATCTTGGAATGTCTGACAAAGTTACCGCGTGTTGAGAACAATTTCGGACATTCTTGACACTGAAACTGCACCGATTGTTTATTAATTGTCTTCGGCAGTTTACTTAATATTAGGATTTTTTTTAAAAAAGCAAATGAAATGGAACTTATTATTTTTTTTACTGTGAACTGAACAACTTTGAATGATCAACTGAATATTTTTATGAAAATATCAATGCTTTTGAATTAAACATACAATTCTGAGAACACTGCTCAAGGGGTTGGCTATTTACAGATTCAAGGTTCAAAACGTCAAATTGTAATGCTTTATAATCCTTCTAAATATTATTTTTACAAAGGGTAAAAAAACGATTTTTATCTCTCAGCAAGAAAAAGGTTTAAAGCTTACACTCTGAATTTGAAAAGCCACAGCTTTTTTTAAATTTTGTACTAAGCTTAGCTAGACTAGAAACCTGTTTTTGAATAGAATTATTTTCGAATTTGAATGTATAGTTTCTTAGGATTTTTTGTATCTAAGCCAGGTAAAATTCTGGAAGGGATCAGGATTAAAAACTGATAACTTAATTTCAATGCACACCAAAAATGTACCCAAACCCTTGATTCAATTTGATAATTTATTTAGCGTGTCCATAGTTAAATCTGTAATTGCTTTCGTTTTTAATATGAATTAATATTTCTTTAACGAATTGCAATGACATTTTAATTATTTTGATAATTAATTGAAGGAGCGTTTAAAGAAATAGATAGAAGAACTTTCATAATTTTGTTTTCAAATTTTCGGATACCATAATGCATTTGAAAAAAGTAATGACTTCAATTGGAGAGAGATTATGAGGAATGAATGAATAAATAAATCTGTCAATGTTTATCCAACATGATTTCAAATCAGTGTACGAGTTTAAAATTTCAATAATGAATACAATATTTACTGATATACAAAGTTCATACTTCTAATGAATTAAATCGTACGTAATTTTTATTTATGCAAATAGTATTATTATAGGAAAAACATTCAAGGAAGAGTCCACGATTTATATAAAGTTTACACGTTAAATTATATTTTTATATTACATTGGAATATTTCTAGAAAACTCATAAGCTGACGAGTATTAAGAACTATTTAGATACAATTAGCAAGAATTCAAAATAACAATCTTTGCAAGTCTATATGCTGGATAAATTGAACTAACAACTTTTTTATATTTAACACAAAAACGCAGCTTTTTTATTTTTAAAAATCAGTTTACAAAAATCAAATTTAGGACTTTATAAATATGAAAATATTAGCCTAATATTTATTTTAGGAGGTTCATTATAATTTGCTTTACAGCCCTCACTTAAATTAACAAAATATAATAATAAAAGTTCTTAAAATGAACAAGATTTTCAAAAGTAAATACAAACAAGATCCTAGCGATAATTTACAATAAAAATTTTAGTGATCTGCAGACTGATATAAACCTTGAAATTGGTATTGCTTTTTTTTGGTTTTGTTTTACACACTACACATTTAAATTTGCATTTATTTATTTGTTTATGTTTTGATTGTTCGTTAATCTTATTAAAAAACAATTTTGAACACAAAAATTATAACAAATTGTGTCTTAAGTCTTTGCTGTGTATTTCTTCTTTCTTTTTGATGAAGAATTCGAAAATTGGGTTGCTGATTTTAATGTAGCCGGAAGTGACTTCCTAGATTAGATGTTTGTCTGAATTTATTTTTATAAATTGTGCATTTAAAAGGCTGCTCTTTGGTATGAATCTGTAAATGATTAATATAAACTGACAGAGGAAATGGTTAGGATAGAACTCACTTTTTCGATGAAAATTGGCCGAAATTGGATTTTTGAAATTAATATTTGCCCATTTGCCCAATTCGGAAAATGGGCAAATAATAATTTCAAAAATCCAATTTCGGCCAATTTTCATCGAAAAAGTGAGTTCTATCCTAACTATTTCCTCTATTTATTATCTCACTTAGCGTATTATATTTTATCTCTAATATAAACTGACATCTCACTAAATGATTGGGAGCAAAAGTAGCATTTATTTGTTTTCTCTTTCAGATGGACTCCAGAAATGTGGACTTGTAGGTGGTATTTGGATGTGAATCCTTTGCCAAAGATTCGAAATTTGGAAAGAAGGGTGTGGTTTAGCATGTGTCCATTAAGTGTTCCTTTCGTTGCAAACGATTTTTGACAAACTTGACAACTAAGTTAAGATTCCGGATTGTCACCCAGATTGTGCTCAGATATTAGATGATATCGAAGAGTAATTTTCTGTTTGTACTTATTCGAACATAAATGACAATTGGATGTTGTGGAGTTGACAGAATGTCGAGATCGAATGTGACTTTGTAGAGCTTGATTTGAGACAAATTCCTTATTTTAACAAAACGGACATTTGTGGGGCTTTACTCCGGTGTGAATCATCACGTGAGTTAATAAGTTATCCTTTCTGTCAGATCTTTCCCCATATATTTTGCAGTTAAAGGAAGGATCATCTGAATGAACACTTTTTGTGTGCTCTTGCAATTGGTCTTTTCGCTTGAATGCTTTTTCACAAATCTCACATGGAAAGGGTCTTTCATCAGAATGACTGGATTTATGTTGATCGAGATCGAATTTAGTTTTGCATCGTTTTGGACATTTTTCACATTGAAAATTTGGGATTAACTGAGAATGTATTCGATTATGATGATGTTTTAAGTTTATATTGGTTTTAAAAGCAGAACCACAGGTTTCACATTTAAAGGGTCGATTTTGAGAGTGCTTAGTTTTGTGCATGATCAGTTGATCTGTTCTCCTGAATTTCTTGTCACATAAGTCAGAATTGAAGGGTTTTACACCCGAGTGAATCTTTGAATGTCTGCTTAACGAATAGAGTGTTGAGAATGATTCCGGACATTCTTGATATTGAAATCGATTCGACTGTTTTCTACTGGTATTAGACATGGTTAAGTATTCAATCAAGCGTCAGTTTGAATATTGGAAAGAATTTGTTAAAAACCCAAATACAATAGGACTTATTTATTTGACTGTGAACTGAGCAAGATTAAATGATCAACTGAACAGTTTTTGAAAAGTCAACTGTTTTTCAGTCAAGTCTATAATTCTGAGAATAATGTTTAATAGGTTGGTATCCACAAGGGTCAGAATAAAATATTCTAACACTTTATGAACCTTTCTCAGTATTATTTTTAAGAAAAATTTACTATACCACTCTTTTTCTTATTATAGAAAGAAAAGGGTTAGGTTGAATGCCTGAATTCCGAAGGTACAGCATTACTATTTTTATATTTTATAAAGATTTAAAAACCCTTCTTTCTGCTGACCAGAGTTTCCCCAAAACGGAATGTCGTACAAACTAAAAAAGACATCAAGAAATTTTTGCTGTCTTTTCCTAAAATCCACCGGCTCTGAGGGAAATCCTCCCAGTGCCTCCCACTTTCTGAGGTAAAATGTGATAAAGGGTGAGTGAAAATCTGTAGGTTTAATTTTTTAGGGTTTGCGTTTTTACTCACCTTTCATCACGTTTTTCCCTCAGAAAGTGGGAGGCACTGGGAGGATTTCCCTCAGAGCCGGCTCCTGACTCTATGCTTGAATGTGAATTTAGAGTTTTCAATATCAAAGCCAAATTCTATTGTAATTGTTGACGACATTTTGAAGAATAAGTGCTTTGTCTAAGCAAAATAATTTGAATGCACAGCAAAAAATGTGAAGTTTAATCTGAATACAATTTAAATTGTAGTGGTTTTCATTCTACTGTTAAATAAATAGTTATAATAAGAATTTAACTATGCTAATGATTAATTTAGCTAGAGTTTTAAGAAATATGTAGATGGACAAACTTTCGAAAACTTAGTTTTCGGTTATCATAATCCTTTTGACATGACTTAAATCCACACTTGGAGATCATGTAAGATTACGAGGAATAAATTAATCCTACTAATAACTCCAAATTGGTTTCAAAATTAAGGGTTATAATTAACGTGCCCAAAGTATATCGGAATTTGCTTAATTCTAAAAACAGCTGCCCAATAATAATATACTTTTGTTCAATAATGATCAGTGCCTGAGCGACATTGGAGCGCACTGGAGCGACTGCTCCAGGCCGGACGGCCCGATGGGCCGGACGGTTCAATGATGTCTACTAAATAAAATTTGATTTAATCGGGTTGGATTTTCAAAAAGTTAATAAACCAACCAGTTTATTAAAACATTTTATTATGTTTCTGATTTCGTGAATCAACAAAACAATCTTTCAAACGTAAATATAACATAAGCCAGAAAAGTAATTTATATTTGATAAATTTAGTCACAAGAGTGTGGAATCACTTTTCTGCAAAAAAAAATTGCAAACAGAAAATAGCTAGGCCTATTTTTTCAACTCTAGTTGTTTAATCCTGTAGGATTATTACAGAACATTTTATGCAAATGCGAATCTATCTGTAATACAATTATACAATAGGTGATCACTGATTTTGGGGATACTTTTCAAAACGCTGTCATTATTTTATTTTTTGTCGAAAAATATTGAAATTTTGTACGATGGTTCAGGAATCATACATCCATCACTGCACTGAAATATTTTTGCAAATATTAAAAATACCAACTTTAAGATCTTCCTGAAAGAAAATTTTTAAAACATAAGTTTGCAAAGGTTTTAATTTCAAACTGGTTCTAAAATTCATAAAAAAGAAGTTAGTTGGAGACTGATGGGTCTTTAAATTTACTAGCCCCCCAAAAAAACCTTACTTGTATTAAATTCATAGAGCACAAAACGTATTTTTCTTCGAAAAAATCGTATCACTGAAAAAAACTAAAATTCTTCGAATTATTTCGATACAACCAAAATGTTCAGAAAAAGTCAACTAACAGCCTGTAAACAAATTTAAGTCAATTCTAAAAAACACGTTTTTATTGCGGAAAAACTCTTTTTATCCTAAAACAATGTGAAAAATCCACATTTTATAAAAACTTCTAATTTTCAGATGGCCACGAAGGCTGGAATCATTTTGAGGTTGGTTTTAAGGTTTGCATCTTCTGGGAATAAAATTTATGAAATTTCACTTATACGATAAACTGTACTTTTTAAACCCAAAATTAGCTGGATAATAATCTACTTTAAACTCAGAAATAACATTTGAATATTTTATCCTAAAAGATTCATAAACTGACAAGCATGCGGAAATATTTACAAATAATTATAATGAACGAAAAAACAATAATTATTGCGACTTTATATTTTAAATAAATTTAACAAGCAAGTTTTGTCAATTTTAATTATTTTTTCTACAACGCATTTATTCTCTTCCTAATCATTTAATATTTAACACAAATAATAGAACAACAACATAGCTTTTAAATATCCTAACTTTGTTAACAACGAGATTAGTGGGTTTATAAATAAGAAAACAAGTTCTTAAAATGAACAACATTTTTAATCGTAGAAAATAAAAAGAGCCTAAGAATAATTTATAATACAAAACATATAATTTCGGTACTTATCCGTCTAACCTCGATTTTCTAAACCCTCTGACAAACATTAATTCAAAATTGGCACTGCTTCTTTACTTATTAGATATTTATTTTAATTTGCGAATGATATTTCTAATTCCAGATTTAGATATATTAAAATAACAAAAATTGTAACAAACTTTTAAATTTTTCTTGTGTTTGGACGTTTCTTCTTTTTCGTGATCAAGCACTTAGAACACACGTTGCAGATTCTAATGTAGCTTGAAGTGATTTGCTAGAGTGGATGAATTGTTGAATCTCTTTTTACAAATTGAGCATTTGAAGGGCTTCTCTTTATTGTGAATCCGTAAATGAAGAATGAAACCTGATATCAAACTAAATGATTTTTCGCAAAAGTAACATTTGTTCGTTTTCTCTTTCGTGTGGGCTCCAGAAATGTGGATTTCCAAATGTCTATTAGATTGGAATCCTTTTCCACAGATGCGACATTTATGAGGCAGGGTGTGGCTTTTCATGTGAACATTCAGTTCTCCTTTGGTTCCAAATGACTTTTGACAGATTGTACAATGAAGCCAAGATTCTGAATTCTCGCCCCGATTTTGCATAGTTATCAGATGATTTCGAAGACATATTTCACGTTGATACTCTTTTGGACACAATTTACAATTGAATGTGGTAGAGATGACGGAATGTTGTGATCGAATGTGCTCTTTCAGTTTCTGATTCGAAGCAAATTCTTTGTTTTTGCAAAGCTGACATTTGTATGGCTTTTCTCCTGTGTGGCTCTTCAGATGCTTTGATAAGCCACGCTGAATGCTGAATCTTTTGTCACAGATTTTGCAGTTAAACGAGGGGTCATTTGAATGAACGCTTCTCAGGTGCTCTTGCAGTGGTTGTTTTAGCTTGAATGATTTCTCACAAATGTCACATGGAAATGGTCTTTCATCCGAATGACTTGATTTATGTTCACTTAATTTAAGTAATATAAGCTTAATTTTAGTTTTAAATCGCTTCGGGCACTCATCACATTGAAAATTAAGAGTTGATTCAGAATGCATTCAATTATGATGATCGTTTAAGGCTTGATTGGTTTTGAAGGCAGAACCACATGTTTCACATTTAAACGGACGATCTTGAGAGTGTGTGGTTTGGTGTCTGATCAGATAAGATTTATGTGGGAATTTTTTGTCACATATATTACAACTGAATGGCTTTTCACCCGAGTGAATCTTGGAATGAGTGGTCAAGTTTGAGGCTGTCGAGAAGAATTTCGAACATTCTTGGCATTGAAATCGCAGAAACTGTTTTTTAATTGTGTTAGACATTGTACTTGATTAAGGTACGGATTAATGCTGGGATATTAAGAAGAATTTTTTTTAAATTACAAAACTTTGTGTTTATTTTTTTGATTGTGAACTGTGCAAGATTGAAAGACCAACTGAACTGTTTTTTTTATCCAACTCCGCTTTTTTAGTCAGGTCTATAATTCTGAGAATATTTCTTAATAATATGAGTGTATGAATTTAGGGTTGAAAATACATTAGTAGTTAGTTTATGAGCCTTTTTTAATATTATTTTTGTTACTTCTTTCCTTGTTGTAGCAAGAAAAAGGTTCAATTCCTAAACTCCTAGCGTACGCGAAGGCTAGTTACTATTTTAAATTTTATAAAGATTAAAAAACTGATTTTTTCTGACTGTTTGATTCTTGATGCAGGGTTTTTAATAAGACAAAATTCTGTTAAGGATTAACATTGAAAAATGCTGAAGTATTTATAATTGTTCGAAGCAAAATAATTTAAATGCACACCAAAAAAAATTAGTTTTAATAAATTAGATTTTTATCTGAACACAAGCTGTAGTTGTTCTCATTCTACTGTTAAATAAACATTTTTTTTTTAAATAGTTACAATAAGGATTTAATTATGCTGATGATTAATTTAGCTAGAGTTTCAAGAAATATGTAGATGGACGAAATTATATATTTTTTATCGCAGTATGTTCGAAGACATCCTTGTTATAAAAACAATGACTTAAAACAACACTTGCAGAGTGTGAAAAACTATGAGGAGTAATTATATAAATCCGTCTGAATTCAAATGAAAATTGTTAGCAATATTTAAATATCTGCAGAATTATTTCGAATGAGTATACGAGCTTCACTGGAAACAATATAAACTTCAATTCAAATATTGAATAATGAACATGATATTGATGCAAAGTTCATTTATTAAATATATTAAATCGTAAGGAATTTTTATTTATGCAAATGTTATAGTAATCATATTAATAAAAGGGTTAAAAAATACTTTAATATTTGCTTAATTCTAAAAACAGCTGCCCAATAATAATATACTTTTGTTCAATAATGATCAGTGCCGGAGCGACATTGGAGCGCACTGGAGCGACTGTCGGTTCAATGATGTCTACTAAATAAAATTTGATTTAATCGGGTTGGATTTTCAAAAAGTTAATAAACCAACCAGTTT
>JAQGBQ010000444.1:0-21954 GCA_034698485.1 Vertagopus arboreus | reverse complement strand
AGTTATCGTGTATCCGGACGGACGGACAGACGGACACTGACACGGTTCCATAAGCCCTCGAAGTCGGGCTAAAAATTAAATGTTTCTTGTATTTAGATTCTATTTGATGGATTCAGTTTCAATTTTTTTAGTTAGTTTTTTAGTTGAGTTAAACATGAATGAAGACAATATTGTTGTCTCATTTCCAAATCAATAACTAATCCAGAAAACCTCGGATTTTTCTAGGTTTCTTTGTATGCTGGCCTGGCAACTGTACTGATGTGTTAAAAATGGGAAAAATTAAATAATTTTGGACAATTTGAATTATTTCAGAAATACTGAATTCATATTGAAATGTTGAGATATTTTAAAATTACTTTGGATATTTTGAAACAATTTTGAACACATTGATTAATTTTGGAAATGTTTTATTTTATCTTTGTTTGCATATTTTTTAGTTTGTTAAAAAAATATGACTCATCGCCGTTTCAAATACAAAACTAACAATTTGAAATTTCTTCAGAGCGGAACATGCAGATGCTCTTCTACACTATTCATGGCTTTGCCATCTTCTTATTCATCTTTTGGTGCGGATTTTGGATGGTACATTTCATCGCTTTCGGATGGAGGTTAGCCCTTTTAATTGACAGTTTTTGTTCTAGTATTTCCAACAGTTAGCATTGTGAGTAATGATTGACAGAAAGGTTCATGCGATCTTTACTATAAATAATATATTATTATTCGTATACATCATACATAATCGAAATTGATTATAGGAAGGATTATGAGTTTATGACTAATAGATTTTAATTTGAATTTGATTTTTAGTTTTTGGAGACTGCGACGAAAGAAGACTCCTTTGCCTCCAGAAGTACCTCTGCCCGGAGTCTCAGTTATTAAACCGTTAGTGGGATTGGATCCTAATCTTTTTTCTAACTTGGAGACCTTCTTTACTATGTCCTACCCTAAGGTTAGTTACCACGAATTGATCACGTCTTGTGGCGTTTGTATTTGGTGCAGGCGTTGTCAGTTTAGAATTATTTCAATTAAGAAAATCGGTTATTTGAGGATCTTATGTCCATGTTTTTAGTACGAGCTCCTGTTTTGTGTTCAAGATGGTACCGACCCAGCAATAAAAATAGTTCAGGAATTGATTATCAAATATCCTTTGGTCGACTCCAGTCTTTCTATGGGTAAGTATATTCTATTATTTTGCCGGTATCTCATTCAGCTACAGTAATTAGTTATGGAGCATAGTTAACTAAAAGTGTCTTTTTTGATTTGCAGGAGGTGAAAAAGTTGGAATTAATCCAAAAATTAACAACATGCAGCCGGCATACACCGCTGCCAAGTATGAGCTGATACTCATTTCCGACAGCAACATTCGAAGTGTGTCACTATTTTTTTAATTACAATTTTCGTTTCTTGTTCTCATTGCTTAACAGAATTTGTCTTAATTTACAGTGAAAGAGGACACGTTGCTCGATATGGTAGGATTCATGGACGACAAGACAGGCCTTGTGCATCAAATGCCTTTTGTGTGTGATCGAGTTGGCTTCGCAGGCATCGTAGAGAAGGTAACAAAACCCTAAAATCTTTGACAGACTTTGAAACCGCCGAAGTATATGTGATTTATATTTAAGGACGAAGAATGCATTGGTTTGTGACTTTATGTTGATAGGTTTACTTCGGAACGTCTCATGCTCGTATTTATCTAACTGCCGATTGCTTAGGAATCAACTGCGCAACGGGCATGTCAGTCTTGATGCGGAGAAAACTGCTGGATGAGGTCAGTAGATAATTTTACTAATGTCTATGAAATGAAAGTAAACCTTGCTTGTTTCTTTTCTCAGGTCGGAGGAATAAAAACGTTTGGCTGCTTTCTCGCGGAAGACTATTTTTTTGCCAAATCAATATTAAGTAGGGGATGGAAGATTTCCATATCTAGTCAGCCAGCCTGTCAAAACTCTGGCTTTTGTGATATTCAGTCGTTTCAAGCTAGAATCTCCAGGTATGTTTTTTAAAAAAAACTGTATTATTACAGTGAAATTTCTCCTTAAATTCCCAAGTTATTGGTTAAATACAGGTGGACCAAGTTGCGGTTCGCAATGATACCTTTTACGACTGCCGCAGAACCTTTTTGCGAATGCATCTTGTTGGGAATCTGTGCAGGTTTGTCCACGCGAATTATTTTTTTCTGGGACCCGATCGTCGTCTTTCTAATCCACTTGCTCACCTGGTGCATCTTTGATTGGTGTCTTCTTCGTTCCATCCAAGTAAATAATTGATCAACTTTATATTCAAGCATTTTTTAAACATAATGAGATGATTTCAATAATTTCATTGTGCTCACAGAATAGAAATCTTCCGTTCACCAAGTTCGAGTTTGTGTTGGCGTGGTTGTTTCGTGAAGCGTCTGCTCCTTTTCTATTCTGTTACGCCCTGTTCTTCCCAAATATCCGATGGCGAGAGGGCTACTACCGACTTCATTGGGGTGGACGTGTAGAGGAAATTATTCCTAACGTCAAGTTATGAACTGACCTGGATCTGAATTATGAAGCCTAATATTTGCACTCGTGTATAATTATATAGATGGAAAAATCGTTTTAAAATTAAATTCTATATTTTTTGTACTCAGATTGCTTATATCCTATCATCCACACAGTGATGAAATAACGTCGTTAAAAACGCATGTAAACGTAGAATATTGCCAAAAACCCTGTATTTGTAAAGCAACGTAACAAATGACAAACTGGGAACATGACAGAGTAACTTTTAAACTTACGTTCAAAATGGTTTTAATTTTTCGTTTTTACAGGGGTTACTACAACAAAAAGTATGGAACAACTTGCTAACGCAAATCAATTCTATCAACAAGGATAAAATATCTAAAAGATTTAGAACAGCATAAATGATAAAAATGGTTTTAATACTCATACAAAGTCAACAGATTTAATCTTTAGTTTGATTTTGTTTGTAATTCCGTCTTATGTACTTTTCATGAATAAAGTATTCTTCCACTTTGCTATAAATTCCTGAACTAATAAACTCACTCATATACATAGATTGCTGAAGCAGAATTTTTAATTTGAAAAGACCATCCCTCCAACATTGACATTATTTCTTCAATTATAATCTGATGTCATAATTTTATGAGAACGTTGATTCAAAACTTCAGATTATTTCTTAAGATTCATAGACTATACTATTGTATTTATTATTTAAAACATTTTTTTCTATGCTCATAATTTGTTAAAAAATGTGAATCTAAATTATTTAGATTCACATTTTTTAAATGCTCAATCTTAAAACGATTTGTAAACCTGTAAAGTCCACATCCCTTGGACTAAAAAATTTCAGATCATGTGAATTCATTGAAACCTGTCCACTTAACGTCAATCAAAATCAAAAACGGCTGAATAGAAATTATTGATTACAAACAACAATGTGATTTTCTTGATTGACTTGAATTTGACACAAGATAAATTTTTTTTATCAATAAATAACTCACTGTTCACCTGATAAAATTGAAAAAAATCACAATTTCAGAACTTTGCACTTTACTTGCTTTCATGAAACTTCATGTTCAGATAAAAATCAAACTCGACAGGAGCATTTTCTGCATTTTTTACGACCTTGACACGAACTATTGAGTAATACTATCGCTAATGGGATTGTCAAAAAATCGAACAAGGCTTAAAGATAAGACATTTTATTAACAGAAATATTACCGAGATGATTGTCGCGTCCTTCAAAAAGTCACGGATTATGAAACCGACTTGCTATAAAAACAGAAAGCCAAACCGAATTATTTAGTGCAGTATTGGCAACATTAATTTTTTTTAAATTGAGTTTCCTTTTACAAAGAAAAAAATGTCGGCAAGATATTTGTTTTTCTTAACTATCGTGGTTTCCATCATTGCATCTGCAGTCTCAGGTATTTATTTGAATCAATAAATTTAGTATGTTTAAAATCACAAAAATAAAATGTTACCGTTTCTTTGTTTTAGATCCGATTATCGAATGGATCAAACCCATCGCTAAAAGTAAGAAAAAAAGTAAAATCAATTTAAAAAAACAGCGTTGATGACTGTTTTTTGCTATTAGACGTTGACAAGCCGATCATTGATTCTGATACAGAAGAGATACTTGCCATAAATCCTAAGCTGACATTTGTGGGACAATATGCAAATAAAAGATATTATTTGGAACCAAATATGGTAATGATTCTGTTCTAATCCAATTTCTACTGTTTAATATATTTATTAAAGTTTGCTGCATTATTAATCATAGGAAACTTGGCGGCAAGCAAACTTTACCTGTGTCAACGACGGTATGAATCTTGTTGCGATAGGCTCGGCTGATGAAAAGGATGCTTTATACGGAATGACCTCTCCTACTATATGTACGGTGTCAATATACTTTTCCAATACTTTCCAGACCCCGTTTGAAATAAATACTATGATCAAACACAACTTAATTTTTTTTTTAATTACTTCTAGTTTGGACCTCTGGAATTGATGTTGGAACTCCAACTCAGCTTCATTGGGAAACTGATAATTCTGCCATCACAGTTCCGTTGTATGGTGGTGTCATGAGAAACACGGCTGTAGTTTTCGATTCAAGAACAGCAGCAGAAGTTCCTTTAACATCCAATAAAATTTACACTCTTCCTATGGACGAACTACATCTGCCATTATGTCAAATCATTGCAATTTAATCCAACATAAAGAACATACTGAGGTCTTTATGGAGAAAAAAAAACATATTTGCTTTATTAAGTAGCTTTGATTTTTAGTAAAAATTGAAATATTGATATATACATACATAAAGAGATCCATAAATAAAACCGATCAAAAAATAAATAATTCAGTCGATTATTTCGTTAGGTGATCATATTGACATGAAACTAATGAACATCAATTTAATTAAGCACTTTTTAGTTCATTTAGAATCTGAAGTAATAAATATCAATGCCAACTATAAAAACTTTCCTGTGTAACTTCATGCAGCTTGACTCTGATTAGCTTTTTAAAAAACGTATAATCACCAATTTTAATAAATTAATACAAATATTACTTTGATGATTTGATATATGTATGTATAGGGGTCATAAACATACTGCTATACAAAGTTCCAGCCTTTTGTGACCATTTTTGGCCTACTCTGGGGTTTAGCCACTTTGAACAAACGTTAATGCTAATTTAACTTTCTATTTGATATTTAGAACTAAAAAATATCGCAGTTTAAAATTTCAGCTTTTTGTGACCATTTTTAAGTACCCGTGAAAATTTACCCAATGGGGGTATCTGAACCGAATTTTCAGAAATGAAACTATGCATTGATATTTGGGGTTCAAACGGCTAGTACAATGCAACGTTTTAAAGTTCAAAACCTTGGCTATAATTTTTTCATAATTTTAGTTTAAACCACATAGAAATAGAAACCTTGATGTATAGCCACCACGGGTCGATTACTTAACCGATTATGCTCGTTTTCGAACTTATCTCCTAAGTTATCCCAATAAACATGTGTGCAAAATTCTAAGTCGAATATGACAGAAACTGACACAGTTCCATAGGCTCTCGGAGTCGGGCTAAAAAGTCGGCACGAAAATTAGTTCATTAAACGTGTTAAGAACTGGGCTTTTGTAGCTGCTTGAAGTAAGTTTTGGTTTTTATCATATCTGTATTATTATCTCAATTTCGGCGAAGCAATTGTTTCAACTTTCAATACAAATCGTCGCAATATTATTTTAAAACTTTATACTGTAAATCATAGTTCGGCCGTCGCTATTATCAGTATTGTGTATTTATTCGCATGTAACACAAAAATGTATGTAGCATTTATAAACATTATGCAAACCATGATTTAAATTCCATTATTTAAATTTCTGGTGTAACTGGATTTACTGGACTATCATGTATGTACTTATGACTTGAACACTTTATGACCTGCACCATTTGGTTAAACAATAGTCGAGAAACCTCAATTGTCTTCAGGTATTGGTTACGAAATTGAAGCAAAATTCGGGGGAAATTACTATAAACACTTTATTTGTGATTATACGTGGTTATGATAAACATATTTTTAATCCTCCCAAGTATACATAATTAAAACAAAGAATAAAACATATAATTGGTCACATTTGTGTTTGCATTACAACAAACTTAAATAAAATCACAGATTTAGGGAATTCAGTCGTAATATTATCATTGCATTACAAATGCTAACAATTATTCCAGTAGAAAATTTTCAACAAGCTCCAAAAACTCGTTGGTGAACTTAAGGTGAACATTATGTTTTGCGTTTGGCATCACGTACATTCTGTAAATATAAATAATTAATATTTATCATCATTGTCACATTTATCGTATAAAATCCAAACAGTTGTAATCCATTTTTTTCCAAACTGGAAAAGAATAACCTTGCTAGTTTATAATATTTTGAACTTTCTTGATTTTTTCAACTATTGAAGCACAAATTTATGTATGCTTTTCGAAAATTTCCTACTCTGTTAAATATAAGGGTTGTTTCAACAAAAGTTTTGGTAATCAATTTTTCAAAAATAAAAAAAAAGATTTATATGACGAATGAGTGAGGGAGACTGAATAAAAACTAAAAGTGTTTAGAATATAAGCTAACGGACATTGTTCTATACTCAAAAGTGTCTCACATCGAAAATGACCCTATTATGTTTTACAGATGTATAATGTTTTAGGTGCACTATGTCATAATTTTTAACCTGCAGTTTTTGACATTATCCCTGATAAACTCCGCATGTTCGACACCAATGACAGGGTCGTGTTCTCCATGAAGAACAAAAACAGGGCAATTGATTCGGGTCATCGCGTCCTTAAAGTTCTGATCCAAACCTTGATTGTGGAAATCGGTAACACCTTGATGCCAATCCTGTAGCATTTGCAAAAGATATTCTCGTCCGTAAAGTTCAAGTGTGTGTTTTAGCGTTGTTGGCGGCCACAAGTTCAAGTCCCCCATCACTAAAATATTTTGATGAACAAATTTTCAAATTTTACAAGTCCAGCATTTTTATCATTTCAAGTCCTAAGAATAGTTCTCACTTTTGGTAAACATGACAGTCTTTTCATCAAGGAAAGAATGAGCTCCCCAGGTAACAAGTTTAAGAACCCTGTCGGGATGATCTGCAGCGATATGTCCTCCAGTAATTCCACCATTGCTCCATCCAAGAATCGAATATTTATTGTGTCCAAGTTTCTAAAATAAAATAATTTCTTTCCTTGAATAAATTATGACGATGCAGAGAATACCACAGACATTCTAAATCAAGACTTATTTAGCAAGGAACTTAAGTTGAATTTTTCCTCTCTGAAATATAATCTGTTTTATTATTACGTCCATAAGCTTGACTACCAACTCTCCATCCCTTTGATAAAACGTTCCATTAAAATCTCTATCCGGAGGACGGCTTCTCCCATAGCCTATATAATATTTGATTTTGCATAAAAATTGTTATTTGAACAAATGTCAAGAATGACCAATTATAAATAAATACCTGGGGGGTCCCACGAAACGAGAGTGAATTTTTCCTTATTCATTTGTTTAAAAATTGGACCAAAGCCAAGTTGGATACTACCTTCAAAATAAATAAAATTGTAGCATAAAAGTTTTGTTCATATTTATCATTAAAAAAACGTATTTTATGTAACCTAGAATTCCGGGTAGAAGCAGAACAACATGTTCGCCACTTCCGGCCTGATCCCAATTAAGGCTAATCCCATCGATTTCTATCTTCTCTCGAGAACTTCCAATTTTTGACCAATCTTCATCCTCTGAGTTTGGGTTTATCTGCAACTTTTATAAAGTCTATTCATATATGTAATATTCGAAAATTCAAATCAGTTTATGGATTTAATATGTAAATTTTTGAGCAGCTATTTTCAATTTATTTTTATACATACATATGTACCATGTTAGGAAAAAATTAGATACTCCACGGTAAAATTATAAATCCGTTTAAAGCCATATAGCAATTTAACCTTTTTATCAAGAAGAGATTCAGTGCAGTAACATTTTTTTGGCAAGGTTAGTAGAAGGTCAAACTTATGAGAAGTTAGAATTTTTGTAGCAAGGATTTTGTTGAATATGTTCACAATTGAATAATTCTTTTTAATAATCAGACCGAGTCCAGCTTGACCAAGAACACTAGCCATTTTCATTTTTTTCAGCGAATCCTTTCCACAACTGAAATGAAATTTACAAAGATTACCATTTAGTGATGAAATAAAAGCAACTGTAAAGTTAATTAAAACAGCTAAAAATTTGAGCAAATATGAAAAAAAGATGTATCGGAATTTGTTTATAATTTTTATTTCTTACATGTTAGTTTAAGGTTTGATATTCTGATTTTAAACTGTTTAAAAATTATGTAAAACAAATGTTATTATAATAAGAAACTGAAACCCATTAGACAGATGGACTTTATGCAAAAATTTGATTACCGGTCTTTCTCATTAATTAGGTATTATCTATCATAGCAACAGACATAACCTGTTGCACTCATGTTGCACTTATCTTTATATGCCTTTTTCTATGTTACTCTTCACTCTCCGTTTGTCTACATATAATACATTATTGCCCATTATAACAGGATTTTGGGATTATTCTTTTGGATTAATTTGATACTCGGGGTTGTAAATGTAGAGAAATTCAGGACAAAGTATTTTTGGTTAATACCATCAGAGTTTCACAAATCCCACTTTAGAGCGGTATTTCTCATCACAGTGGGATTTAGTTTAGATTCAATGCAACATTTGAACAAGACTTAGCTTCGCAAAAAGGGATCCTAGGTGTGTTAGTTTAAATTAGACTTCCAAACTGTAAATATTTTCTAAAAGGCTTCTTACATAAGGAGACATTTAAGAATCCAATGGTTACAGTCTTAAAATTTATGTTAAAATTTTTTATAAAAGTAGTCCCACTAAAAATCCATTTTTTCAGGCCGTATTAGTTCGGTCAAGCTCAGATTTTGCCAGACTGTGGTCAGGTAGTTATAGCATAACAATTTTAATATCCGGAAGTAATAGGTCAAAAATGCATACCACTTTCGGCTGTTTCTAGATTTAAAATCGATTTTTAACCATGAAAGAGTGACATTTCTGAAATTTCTATATCTTTCCGTCATATCTAGACAATATTCCTCAATTTTTTTGCCTGATTATTTTTTGTTGTATCTCTAACGGTTAAGCCTGTAGGTCGTTTGACAGTTTTGAAACCTTAGGGCGAATGCATACCTTGGCTTAAGCGCCTTTTATGGTAACCATAGTTACAATAATGCCACACCTAGGAAAAAATGCACAGATGTAATCAGTTAAAAACGTTCAAATATTTGAAACGTCAGATTATTTTATATAAAAATGCCATTAAAGCCTAATTAGAGGAAAAATAAAGTAAAATAGCTAGTTTTGGAATTTTTTTATCTCGTAAATCACAAAATTCCACTTGTATTACAAATAAATCTAGTAAATTCACACTAAATCCCACTATAAATTCCCATGTGCGAAATCCCGAGCGAAACCCTACATATTGTTTTCAGCTTCTGATCAAATTCTTGAATGTATTGGTAACTGAATACAATACGAATAGTGAATATTTAGTTTCATACAAAACTTTGAAGATTTTATAAGTAATTTAAATTGCCGAATTAATAAGACTAATCATATATATTGTTAATATATATAAAGAGACCCATAAATAAAGCCTATCTAAAATAATTCAGTCGATCATATGTTACTTTGACATGCCACTAATGAACATCAATTTAATTAAGCACTTTATTGTATTTAGAATCTGAAGTACTATGAGAATCTCGATGCCAACTATCAAAACCTCCGGTACAGCTTTACATAGCCCGAGCCATGTGTGACGATATTATTATTGTCTTTTTATTTCCAATTTGAAAGACCCATTAAGAATTACACTAGCGCGCATAGTCACTATTTGATTTTTTTTTACAAATCTAACTTGATTCCATTATTTAGGCAACTTAATCATGCAAAATTTTGACTTTCAAGCTCAACTATTGAAACCTACAGTGCTGAACTTTTCATAGCCCGAGCCAGTGTTAAATTGTATTAGAATCATTGCATCATAGGCCACAGACTTATTTCAAGCAAATGTTTTTAAAAATCCGACTTTTAATTTAATATTCTAAAATCATAAGCTACTACTATGCAGGATTTCAGCTTTCTACTGTAATATTTACAAAACCCGTGGGGGCTACCCAATAGGGTGCCTTTCAAGGCAAGTAAATTAACTCTATAATTAAATTTATAATCTAACTAATTAATTTTAATTTAGCTGCCGTGGGTGCCTTCGATCATTTTGCTGAAAACTCTCATTTCTATTCGACATTTCGGGGTCATAGCGATTACCATGGAAAATTTCACGTTTTGATTCCATAATTTTCATTTATTTTAAATGTTTATATTATAACACATAAATAGAAACACCCACTCTACTAGCCCCCACGGGTTAACCTTTCACCCGATTGAACCCATACGCATTTTAAGCCCAACATCACTCAAATCGGTCCAGTAGTTCGACCGCTATCGTGGCACAAATAAATCGGACTGACGAACAAAAATACCAATCCCATAAGCCCTGGCTCGGGCTAAAAAACCCGAGGGGGGAGGGTACGCCAGTATGGTCTTTTTTGGTAACATTTATCTAAATCTCATGTTGTTTCCATTAGTTATGCACTATATGTAAACATCATGCAAAATTTCAGGTCTCTTGACAAAGTTTGCAAAAACCCGTGGTGGCTACCCCATAGGGTCACCGGTACTGAACAAGAATTTTGCAAATCTATCGTTGTATTCGATATTGAGGGTCTATAAACCCCCACCATACAAAAATTTAGTGTCCTACCACATTGTTTCAAAAACCCAAAGGGGAGCCCCATAGGGTCACTTTGAACAAAATTTTACAAATCTAACTTTCTATTTCATTTTTAGGAATCATAAGCTCCCCTATGCAAAATTTCAAGTTTGTATGTCATTCTTAAAACGGTTTTCAAAATTTAGTTGTAATTGCAAACAGATAGACACACATGCCCCACGGGTCAGCCTCTCCACCGATTTTGCCCATCTTCGAAATTAGCCTTTGTATTGACCCAATGCACACATGTGTACCAAATTTCAAGTTGATTGGACAAGTTTGAAGAGAGTTATCGTGCCGACAGACATGATGGGTACATAAGCCCTGGCTCGGGCTAAAAAGTCAATGTTTTAATCTAATTAATAAAAATAGCATCAAATTAAAATAGGGAACAATCACATGCTATCAATATGTTTTAAGACTATAAATTTCTTTTCATCTTCAATTTTAATAAGTTGGCAAGTTATTAATTATTTATGACTAGATACTGTTAATGGCAAACATTGGGAAATTTGTATGTCCATCGCATTCATGACTTTTTGTGCAATATGCATTCAAATTTCAAATATTCATTGACAAACTGTCGATCAAAATCAAGCCAAGCAGAAATATTCACTGTGTCAGTAAAACAATTCCAAACTCAAGGCACAAAAACAATTACAAATACATTTCAACACAACTTCAATCAATAACTACTATCCTACAATTAGAGCAATACTTCTCATAGATGAATTTCATGTATGAATTCTTAATTCAATAATTCAATAGAAACACTTGGGACAGGAAATAAACGATAGAAATTCTTCAAAACAACACCAAAGTCAAATTTCAGGCAAAGACGAAATTTCGGTAGTTATCTCTAAATGAATAATGAAGTTTAACGGAATAACAGCAATTATTGATTGGGTATTCCGAATTTCTAACACTTTGATAAATATTTCAAGGTTGTGCTCTACTATTTTACGTGTCAATCTCAATAAATAACCCTGGACATATTGACAGTCCATTTTAGCCGTTCTGTGCAATCTGTCCTAACGTCTATTTGACTTGTCTTGAATTACATACATAGTCGAAATAAAATATATAATATTGTTTACAACAGACCATTGATATTTGTATTGATCAAAATGACAAGTGCATGGTTTTCAACTTCGACTCCACAAGTCACTACAACAAAAGTTTCAAAAGTCAAAATCCAAACGAATATAAAAGTTTACGAGTCAAAACCACCACCAGTTAAAATTAAAGAACCAGGCACTGGATTTAAAGCTTGGTTACTTCGAGCATTTTACTACGTCAGGATGATGACTTGGGCAACCATTTGGTTATTTACACAGCTTCTAACCAAGCATAACAATTTCGATGAAACGAGTAAGTCGTTAAAAATTTAATTTTTTTTAAATGATTTTAATCCTTTCTTGCCCTCAGAGATACCCAAGAGATCAGGAGACGTGGGTGTGGTCACTGGTGGGGCTCGAGGTATTGGAACTGAAGTCGTCAGGAAATTGCTCATTGCTGACATGAATGTTGTAATTGGTAGGTTCATTTTTATTTAGTTTGCTACTTTAAAAATCATGCACACTATAACAATTTATTAATGATACTTCCCACATTTATGAGATTTAACCTAAAATATCTCTAAAACAGGTTAATGCAAAATATTTGAATTTATTAACACTCATAACCAATTTACTTATGTACAGATTTGCAAAGTTTAAAAAAACTTTAATAAAACAACGTGTTGTGAAAATTTTCCACAACACGTTATGTTTTATTTTGTTTTACTTTGGATTTTCCACTGGATAAGAAACAAAATAAAAAATAGGCCTGCAAATTTTTGTTACATTTCGAATATTCTCATTGAAAAATTATTTTGACTCCTTTGAACCTCAAAAACGCCTTCAATTATTTTTGACATAGACTGTACCCATCTTTGAAGTTATTTTTTCTATTTTATAGCTAGCTAGTTCATTGACATTTAATTTATTTTATTATTTTAAAACAAAATTGATTGTGTATTTGAAATATAGGATGTCGAAACGTAGTGGCCGGATGGGAACTCGTTCAAAAGTTAAGAGACGAAGGTGTCAAAAGTGGAGCTGTAGAATGCATAGTTCTGGAACTCGATAATCTCGATTCGGTGCGAATGTTTGCCAAAAGAGTTGTGTACAAGTATTCAACCATTCACATCTTGATTAATAACGGTCAGACTCATTATACATATACTAATTGTTGAAAAAAATTACAATCTGTGGTTGGTGATTTATTTATTTTCATTTGTTAAAGCTGCAATAATGCTCGCACCTTTCCGAATAACTGGAGATGGATTTGAGTCCCATTTCCAAGTAAATTACTTGGGTCATTTCTTACTCAGCCTTCTGCTTCTCCCAGCATTAGCAAAAGGTGGAATGAAGAACAAATTCAGTCGGATCATCAACGTAGCATCTAAGGCTCAAGATTTGGGACAGATTGATTTTGACGACTTGTTTACGAAGCAAGTTTTAATGAATATACCAATTTACTTTTTTTTAAATTAAATGTTGATCTAAAATAATAGGAAGATGTACTCAAGAACTCATGCCTACGACTGCACAAAACTGATGCAAGTGATCTCAAGTAACTACCTGGACAGAAAATGTCAAGAGCATGAATTCAAAATTCATTCCCATGCGGTTCATCCTGGAATGATATATACAGAACTGTTCAAAACCCAAGTCGTTGTCAGGATCTTAAGTCCTGTTTTCAAAGTTTTGATGCAGGTTAGTTAAAGTTACGGAAATTTATTTAAATTAAAAAATATTTATAGCGAAATTCCTTTTTAGACTATTGACAAAGGAGCAGATGGAATTGTATATGCGGCACTGTCACCAGAAATAGAATCTGATGGAGGTCTCTTTTTGTCAAATTGCCAAAAGCAAAAACATCATGAACAAGCATTGGAT
Source organism: Vertagopus arboreus (assembly GCA_034698485.1). Taxonomy (NCBI): domain Eukaryota; kingdom Metazoa; phylum Arthropoda; class Collembola; order Entomobryomorpha; family Isotomidae; genus Vertagopus; species Vertagopus arboreus. Next base: position 8,116 of record JAQGBQ010000444.1, on the reverse strand, counting down.
AAAAATGTTCAACAAGCGCTTTGGGATGTGTCTTGTGATCTTGTAGCAGTCGAGAGGAAGTTCTTTGAAGTGAATAAATATCAAATTACTTCATAGTCATGATCACAACAAGTTATTTAAATATTATACTAATTTCAATAGAATACAGGGTTAGGCGAGCTTATTTCGCCATTTAAAAATCAATAGAACTTTTGAAATACTGAACCAACTGAAACGAAATTTTAACCAGGCATTCTCAAACATATTAATCACTTCCACAGCAAACGGCGATTAAATCAGTTTTGAAACGCCGAAGCAATTAAATTCCAAAGTTAAGTACTTTTTTTGAGCTGTTCCAGGGGAACAGTCACACAAAAAGTGGTCCTCAAAAAATACAAATCGTCCGGTCATAAAATTAACTAATCTTATGTTTTAAGGATAGTCCATAGTATTGGAAACTATCGAAAACCTAAAGAAAAAGGACTGATTTTATCAAAATAAATCGAAACTTCTAAAACGGTAAAAAAGCTATTATTCGTAACGTTGACCTTTTGACCTCTAAAGAGACCCCCGAGCCAAAAAGTCATCGCAAACCATCTTCGAACCAGTCAGGGTAATGTATACTACAAAAATACAAAAAATAAATTGGACAAAAAAATGTAAAAAAAGATAGTGGTCCATACCATAGAACTTCCGACATCGATAACCGGAAGTAAAACTGCATTACTGTATATACAAACCGAATGGCAGGTCAGAACTTCATTTTTTTTGTCACAATCAAGAGACAAGTAATTTTTCGGCTAGGAATGCAAAGGGTCAAGTTTAATTTATTACAAGAGCTCAGAAAAAAGCATGCAAATCTGTTACTTCAAAATGAGAAAAGTAATCTGAAACGTTCATGGTTGTCCGTGCCTTAACTGGTCGTGAAGTCCACCTACTTATCCAACTTTTTAAAAAACGCAAAATAAGCTCTGAGTAGTATATTGAAAAGTTTTACAATCTTTTTTGGAAGTTTAAAATCTTTTGGAGAGCTTCAGAAAACGTTTGTCTAACACGAAGGCGTATTTTTGAAGATATCCAAGAAAACGGTCCAATGTGGCAAAAATTTGAAGGTCAGACTCAAAATATCAATCATATCTAACAAAGAGATACCAGTTAAGAGCTGTTAAATCGATTTGATGGATTTTTACGTGTTTGGCATGCTGCAAAAAAATATTAATCTTAAAAAAAACTAGAGCTCCGAGCGTCAGGAAACTATGAAAATGAGGTACTCAACTTTGCGGTCCAATTGCTTCGGTGTATCAGAACTGTTTTGATCGCCGTTTGCTGTGTAAGTGACTAATATATTTGAGAATGCCTGGTTAAAATTTCGTTTCAGTGGGTTCAGCACTTCGAAGGTTCTATTGATTTTTAAAGTGGCGAAATAAGCTCGCCTAACCCTCAGTAAAATTACTTTAACCATTGAAAAAATTCCAACTTTTTAAATTGTAATCAATGTTTGTAATAAAAAATCTTTAAATTATTCAAATTCGTTGAAAAATTAAGAACTGCGTAGTAATTTTTTATAGTGTCCATACCACACAATAATAGCCAGAAATCCAACACCCCTAAAAGATTCAATGATATTACAGCCTAGGAAAAAGTTAACAAAAAATAAATCTAGCATTTCATTTCTTTGATAAACATAAGCAAAGTATGCCCAATCTAGCGTGTCATATGCCCACGTCAATTCCATTATGATTAAGAGACGTAAAAATATTCCCCATCTAGAAAAAATATATTTTAGTCATTCTGTGAGGAAAAAACAATTTAAAAAAGACTCGGCATACCTCGCTCCAGAATTTTTTTTTGCCCGGTCCACTTCGATAGGGACCTTTTTCTGGGATTTTAGAATGACAACGGTTGTCATAATGAACATGGTAACATTTGGAATTGACACAAGTGCAACAGGTCCATAGAAGTAGATTAGTGCTGCTTCTTCAGTTGTAAAAAACCGACATCTTACTTCCCCGAATCGGGGAGGGGAAAAAGGGGCTTTGCTGATATCGTCACTGAAAACGATTTTCAAAATATTTTAATTATCCTGAAACGATCTGATGATTTTTTAAATAAAAAATCTGAAAGGTTAAAATTTACAAACCGATAACAAATGTCCATAACTACTGGAAATATTGTGAGACAAACCGAGCCTCCAATAGAGAACATAGCAGTTCGAAAAATAGTTTTACAATCTCGCTTGTTTTGAACCATTGCTGATGTTTGCGATCTTTGGGAGTGCCAACGAAGTCCAGATTTCCAACTAATAATTTAGCAACAGTAGTTTATAAATAAATTTGTAAATGTTGAAAAAATTAATTTTATCAACTCACCAAAATCGCTTCCATATGTAAAATGTCATGCTGGTTTGCCACAAAAATGTGGTAAGAAGTAGGAAATGAATAAAAATAGCTTTAAAAAGCATAATAAATAAGATTATGTATGCATGTCTAAATTATTTTTGTTAGTGTTGAAGATTTATTGAATAAGCGTAATTATTTATTACTAATTACCCAAAACTTTGCAACCAACTGGAGAAAAAGCTAGGAGTTGATCTTTCAAATGAAAAGCTGGAATGTCAATGATTGCTTGTAAAGTAAGCAAACAAAAACAAATGCATTGTAATTTCGTTCCAATTTTCTGAGTTTGCCATTTACATACGGTAAATATTATGCATAAAATGAAACAAACTAAAGTAATGGAGATACCAATCTCGAAAATCGTATCGGCTACAATAAACACTCCACTTTCTCCTATCTGAAACTCAACAAATGTCATTCAAAATATGTATTGCTTATTTTAAGGTAGTTTCATGTTAAAAATGTATGCGCTGTATAAGTCCTTACATCTGCAACTGTTGGTCGAATAGTAGTGGCATTTAAATGGTTACTGTTGTTCCTTGATTCGAAAATCACTAGTTCCATATTAATTTTATGTATGACAATCAAATAAATACTGATTCTTAAAATATTTCAATTACAACTTATTTTTTACAATTAACTTTTGTTTTTACAACTATTCAGCACCCAAAACAAAAACGATGTGACACTGAAGAAGAAATCAAAGCGAGCAATTCCATCCGTCAAGTCTTAAAAATATTTTTGAGGTTTCTCATTTCATTAGTCATTAGTCATTAGTGGCATGTGGTTTTTTCTGTTTTCTGAATTTCCAAACGGGAAATCACATATTAAACCGCAAGGGTAACTTTCATGGTTTATTTTTATATAAATTGTTGTAAATAACTTAAAAATCTCCAAAAACCTATTTGGTTTGGTTGCGCTTGGAAATCCGGTAATTAACTCTCAATTGTTTATAATCTTGTGCATGCTTTATAATGGCAAATTACAATTTATTGAGTTTATAATATTCTATAAATTAATCGCAATGAAAATAAAAATCTCTCAACAAAAAAATTATAAATTTACATTAATTATCTTTACTGTGTTTAACAAACGAAACAGTAAAAGAATTTTCATACATAACTTGATTCAAATTAATTACTAGACGTATTTAAACCGACGGGAATCCATATTCCACTACCATTTGTAATTCCAGGGATGTCAGCAGCTTCCAATTTAAATTGAGTTTTCAACAGTGCATAAGTAACTATTATGCTTATTATCTATATAAAAAAAATAATCATAATACTTCTTATATTTATTTTAATCAAAAATAGCCCTACCGATCCAACAGAGTTCCATGTAATAGTCAATATTCCAAACGGACTTAGCCCAATTGAATTAAAAGTTAATTCATGAAGAAATACTGAAAGTTTCATGGGAGCAATTCTAGAATAATTTTCTTCTTTGCAAATCCATTCTTTGATACTTTCAACCTTAAAAAATAAAATAAAGACAAATAACAAAATAATTTCAAAATATTAATTAAAATTGTTTATATTTGTACTTTTTTGTGTGAAACAGCAGCAATGAACATTGAAGGAAAGAAATAACAAAATACAAAAATGTATCTCATTCGAACAAAAACATTTCCAGTCTCGTCACCAAAAACAGATAGGAAATGTGTTGCAAAAAATGGTAAATTGCCTGCTATAAAAGCTCCTGTAATTATTCCAGTGGCTGAATTGATCTTGGTTGTAATTTCTTTCAGCCAATTATAATGTCCCAAAATCTGTCCATAATTTTGTTTTAAATATTTAAGATTTTTTTTTAAAAATGTCAAGTTAATATTTAAAATACCTGCAAAGTGCCTAGAGCTGGAGAAGAATCTCGAAACGGCCTACCACAACTATAAGCCATAGAGTCCATCTCATTTTTAAAACTGTTGACCAAACTTCTAAAAAGTAGTACTGTCATTGTAAATAAAATGTCACCGAGATCATTCAAATGTTTTTCAAACAGAGTTGAACTTATGTTTAAAAATACAAAAAGCCATGGGACTGAATTGGTCAAACTTTTATTTATAAAAAGCTCTTCAGATTCTTTCTTTTTAAATCTTAGCACAGCTTCAAAACTCCAGTGTTCGTCCCAAACCATTTCCATAAATTTTATCCAAACTGTTGTGAAACATCCGATTAACAGAAATGTTCCTTGTCGACGTGTCTAAGAATTTTTTTGAAATCATTATTTCTAAAAAATATTTTATTTACATTTTAAATTAAATTACCTTTTTGTAGTTTACAGCACTGGAATAATATTTATTATTTTGGCTTTGAAGATCCATAAAAACCTGATAAACGAATCTTTTTTTCCTTCCGAAATACAAAAAGAGTAAAATCATAAAAGTACTATCGAAAAAGTATACAGCCACGTCAAAAAACTCTGTAGGATTTTGTTCCGGATTTTTATTAAGTGTTGACATCTTTTTTAACCGGAGTAAATAACAACTTGTCATTACAGCGAATAAAGTGTAATGAAGTGCCTACAAAAACATTAATTTTATTTAAATAATAATTAAAATTAAATCAATAAATTTAAAGCTCACCCTTTGCAATCTATTCGAATAACAATTATAAATCCCTTCCGTAGGATTCCAAACAAATCTAAAAGGACATACAAGTGTGTAGAAGGCAACGTCAAAGAAAACTTTCCAATACTGAATTGCTTCATTTTCAAAATATAAATAGCTATCTGTATTACTATTATCATTTTTATTATTGTTTGTCGTAGCATTATGTGAAACTTCAGGATGATTTTGTGTAAAAAATGGTAAATTAATCTTAATATCTTTAGAGCTAGAACGTCTCAAAACATTTAAGACTGTCACTTCCGTCGGCACTAAACTCTTCCTGAGGAACTTCATTTCTAAAGTACTTTTCAAGCACTGGATCACACTAGGGGATTTTTGCATTCTTTTTTACTTTCACTATAAAAGATAAACACGAACTTGTTAACAAGTTTCGATTGTTTGAGTATCATTTGGAAACAATACATAACTCTGACGAATAAATCTTAATCGTGTTCTTCTCACAGATTGTCTCCAATGATTGTCTTATCGTACTAGTAATAATGATAATAATTTGTCCCAAAATACAGCAGTTGTCAAATATTTGTAGTAAATCAATTTTTTTAGGGTTGACTGTCTACGTCATATAGAAAATGATTTTTTTGAGGCTGGTCTATTTGCTTATAGAACATTTTTCGAGCCTTACTTTTCCCCTGTACTTGAGGATACAGGAAGGAACTTCATTTTTATTGGTACTGGGATATAAATCGATAATGTAAACAATAGGATACAATTGATTATGACAACAATGTATGTATATTTATTTATGTAATGTACATCCTTTAACAATTCAATGTCAATCCAGCAGCGGTCAACATATCAATCTTTGTCTCTACTAAATATTATTATTATGATAACTGAAAGGTTTTAAGTAACAATGAGTAAATACTTGAATACAGGTTGCATTCTGAATAGGAGAGTTATAAAAAGTGTTTACTTTTTGCCCCGAAGTTTAAGTACTGATTAAGCAATTGAGACAGATATTTTGGATTATGAATAAGTTGGAAAAAATATACAAAGAAGATGCAAATAAATGGAGATTAAGTCGTCAACTTCAAGTTTTAAGTGCGATTTGTTTTTACTATATATTTACTTAATCTTTATTTCGTTGGGTAATGTTTAATTTATTTTAAGAATTAAAGAGCTAGACTGACAGGCTTTTTGTTTGTGTTGCATACATTTTACGCTTGTAGATATAAAAATATATTTTTTTGTGATAGTCATTGAAAATAAAGTGTTGGTAAAGTAAATGAACGTTTATTCTTGTACAATCATCAACATAAAAATTGTAAACACTCAAGTAAATTGACGTTTTAAAGTAACAATAAATATAATCAAAATATCAAAATTGACAGACAAATTCGTAATGATTCTTAATAGTCTCGTCTAGATTTCACTGTAAGTAATGTATTCGTTTAACGGAATAACCTTTCCAATTAAACAGCGAAAGATTTATGAAAATCATCACATGACTAATTATGAGATTCGGAATTAAAATTGTGTACAAATTCAAATTAAAACATTTAGTTTTTATTTCATTACACTACAAAATTCCGATTGCCAATTTATCACATTCATTCAACGTTACAGCCCATTTTTTTGTTTACATAATTGCCTTAATTGAAACAAATCTCTCATCCTATTTAGGGATTAATTAAACACAATTCAAATTAAGATGTTACATTATTTGCACTTGAATTTGTTACCATAATTTAATATACAAAAGTAAGTAATTAATGAGTCCAATAGTTAATTAATAACTACAAAATAAATGGAATTCTTAACCTCAGTAACAATATTTCCAACCAACTTCACTATCCCTGCGCACTAAAAAATCCTTGTTATCAGAAAGCTTTAATTGCTTCAACACGGTTTTCAAAGACGCTTCTCTTTTATGAAGTCCACCATGTAGGAAATCAACGTTAATCAAATTGGGTTTGGGTGTCATCATAATTTCATACAGTACAACAGCATTGACCCCAAATACACCTCGATCCCCACATCCCCTCAGTGTGAGCGACTTCAATTTTGGTAAACCCTTGGTTCCACAGAGAGGATTATTAGATTGGAATGCAATGAGTACTTCTTCAGACAAAATTTGCAAGTTTCGCCAGTACAATGAAGTAAGGTTTTCAGGTAGTCGGTGGAAATTGATTACATCTGGCTCCTCTGAGTTTGTTCTCACAATAATCGATTCATTTCCACAATTATCGAGCTCTAAATCAAGTACCTTCAGTCTGAGACAATTTTCAAAAATTGAGAGGTCAAAGGGCGGATCCGTTGGGGACAATCCAAGACCCATAATCTCACATTCCTCCAAAGTATCTGAGTTGTTGATTACGATCTGCTGAATAAGTGAGATGGAAAAGATTCGAGATTCACAGTTCATATTAAGATATTCCAATTGCTTTTGACTGACTATAAACTCAGTCCAAAACCGATACATTTCCACACTGACTGGAGGCAGAAACAGAAACATTCTTTTGAGCGTTTGAATCTGTTTTATTTGAAGTAACTCTTGCTCTTTTAATGAATCTGGAAGTTCAGTGAGCTCTTTTAATTTGTGAATATTGATTGCTAACACTACGAGGAATTTTTCTTGTTTGGAAACCAGTCGAAGAATATTTCCAATAACTCTGGCTGACGCTGTTTTTGTCATTTCTAAATATTCAAAATTAATATCTATGCCCTGGAGTTTGGGGAATGATGAGTTTTCAAGCATTTGGAACAAACTTCTGGGATTATCTTCACACTTCTCAATATCTTCGTCCTCAGAAGAATCTATATGGAGGTTCTTCAAGTTTTTGAAATTGAAGCAGAGATTGGGTGGGAATTGATAACTGCAGATTTTTGGGTTGACCGTTAGATAAAGTGTCACTAGATTTTCTTCAAAGAGTCCCAGCATCATGTGAAGATTTAGTTGAGTTACGGCGGTATAAATTGCAAGGCTCCGTACTGCCGTAGGATATTTAAAGATTGATGTTCCGTTTGGTTTCAAAACGGGTGTGGTCTCTAGGTGGTGTATTTCCAACTGCTTAATTCGGAGTTTCAGAATTCTCTTGAAAGGATGGGTCCGGGTTTGGAGTTACGGTCATAGGGTGATAGAGGACCAAAAACTACATCGAAAAATGCAAGT
>JAQGBQ010000443.1:0-22013 GCA_034698485.1 Vertagopus arboreus | reverse complement strand
TTAGAGAAGTTCACGGAGCTGGCAACAGTGTTTGTACTTTACACAGCTTGGTTATATTGGTGGAATTGGATTTTTATGAATTGGTAATTATGTCTTAATTGCACTTTTGATTAGTTGCGTTTTGACTTATTACTTTTTGATGTTACATTGACTATTGTTTTGAGTCAATTAGGAAATTTAAATCATTGATTTAGTCGTTTAAAAGTATTATTTTAATAAATTTAATACTGTCTTATTTTTTTTGTGTCTGCTCACCTTGGCGGCAGAGAGAGATTGTAAATATTTATTCTCAGTATAAATCTTGAAATTTATCATTTAAAATTATTATCAGTGTTTATTTCGATTACAGATAACTGTTGTTTCTATTTTTATTACTTCTGGGGTTTTGACTACCTAATATTTATATTTTGTGCTTATATAATAATTATGATGTCCAGTAGTCAGATTGAAGGCAGAAGGTTATTTCATTTTCAGGGAATCTCGTCTTGTATTACTAAATATTATGTACTATTGGAAATCATTATTATATGGGTTGTGATTGTGGTAATAAAATAGATTAGAATCCATTTTTCTCTGTTGGCAATTACATGTTTGGTGGCACTCTTACATAAAACACTTAAATGAACGTCGAATTACTACTTTGAAATTATTCTTTTAAATAAAAACCGACTGAGAAAGACTGCCTTAGAGCTTATTAGTTTTCTTTTTTATATATAAAAAAGACATTAAATTACATAATTAGCTTTAATTTTATATCAATTTTTTTATATAAATAATTCAGTGCAAAAAGCATACATTTGATAGAATTTTAGACAATTTTTTTTATATAAAACATTCAAATGGATTAAAGAAAAAGTAGTCAATCTTTTTTTTCTTCATCAAAAACTCAATAATCTCTAATTTTAAAGCTGAAATAATGTTTGTCTTTGATTTTTGAAAAAAAATCTAAAATACGTATATGAGCGTTAAAATAAATGCAAATAATTTATGAGATTAGTAATGCGACCCTTTAGGTCTCAGTTTCCTCTAAAAGTGTTTAGGAGTCTTGTTGATAAGTGAAGTAAAAGTGTATAATCTCAGTCACTTAGGTAATAAATTAGAGAAGACCCCAACGAGGCTATTTTGTTACTTTGTGTAGTTTACTTCACACCAATATCCCTTTCAGCTTTCATCTCCAAATCTGGTTGCAATAAAATCCATCAACAGATCAACTAGACCTAACCAACTATTTTCAGCCCCAATTGGCCCACCAGTACATAAAATATATATGTTCTCATGTATAATGTATTCTTATCAGGGGTTGCCAAAATACATGGACTTCAAAATACAAATTATTTTTCCAAAAAAAACGGGAAAATACAAAATATTCTCAGACTGAAGTGAGGAAAATACAAAATACTGTCAGCTAAATCTAAAAATACAAAATAATTTTCCAAAATCGGGAAAATATAAAACATTTTTGGACAAATTGAAAAAATAGTATTTTGTATTTTGGCCACCCCTGCCTGATTCTTATATCAAAACTCAACAGCTCGGTTAATGCATTTTATGATCACGTAATATTTATATTTGATACATTTCGTATTTGTAATTTTAAGTGATAATAATAATACGAGTTAAGTTTAATTACAAATTTTTCAGTTTATGTTCTATCTAAAAAATCATTTTGACAAGTTGAAAATCACAAGGATCATTTTTTGATGCCAAAACTGTAAAATTCTAGAGGAATGATTTTTTATTCAACATACTAGATATCCTTTGCTTTGTACATTAAACTTTAAACAATATCTGTATCTTTTTGATCCCGGACTTTCTCTAAAATATCACATAAATTATAGAAAGTGCAACTTCATTAGATCTAATGTTACATTTAAATATAAAATCTAATGTTTCTTAAGAGTATCCTACAGAGAGGAATAAAAGCTGAGGAATTTGAATGTCAAGTTGTTAAAATCCTTAAATAACTTTTCAATAAGTAGCAGATGGATAAGCTCGAGAGAGTTATCTACATATAGGCAAATCAGTCCAAATGTGTTTGACACAACCAACAGGGTGTCATTTAATATGTGTAAATAAGCTTGAAGATTTTTTTTTGTTTTTTTTTGTCACAAAGCAAAAGCTATAAATCTGCCAATGGGCAACAATTCTAGAAATCTATACACTTTTACAACAAATACTGTAATTATAGAAATAGATCCCTACCATATTAATCCAATTTTTTATTAAAAAAATTTACTTGAAAATACATTTATCAAATTATCGTGAATATTTATTATAAGTTTCTAATAAAATTTGGTAAATTTTTGGAACAAAAAATGTTTTTAAAAATATATTCACCGGGGATCAATTTCAAGAACAACGGGGTATATAATAGTTCAAAGTGTTTCTGTCTCTTTAAGGTTTAGTGGTTTAGATTTACACTATTTGTTTCTTCTATAGTCTAAAGTTTTGATACTCGAAACCCAAGTAGATTTTTAAGTTGTATAAACATCTGTGAAAGTTCTCACCCTTTTGAAAAATCTAAAATCATTATCCTACTAAATACTAAATACATGTGCAATCTTTATGTAAAGATCTGGAAAAAGCTTAAGGATAAAATCACATATCAGGATCATATCAAATTGTTTACAACTTCTGTTATAATGTTTCGACTGTGTTTTGGAACGATTTTTGCAAAAAATGAATTATTAGTTAAGTTTTCAATTGTAAGACACATTTGTCGATTTTTCAAGCACGCCATAAATTTTATTTTTCGAAGGCTAGTCAGATTGGTAAAGATTTTCCACGTTGTCTTAAAATACACATCATGAGACAAAATCACTTATCAAGATTATAAAAAAAATTGTAAAACTTTTGTGATGTTTCGACTGTTTTATGGAACGAGGTTTCCAAAAAAAATTAATTAAGAATGATCGAAATGTATGACACATTTGTCGATTTTTGAAGCAGTGCATAATTTCATTTTTTATCAAGTCAATCAGATATGGATAGCCTTATGATTAAAAAATACACATCGAATTAATTTGCGAGACAAAATCATCTATCAAGATCATCAAAATGGTTTAAAACTTTGTAATAAAACTGTTATAGTTGATTGTTTGTTTTTATTCAACATTTTTGAAACAAAAAAGAATCAGTTAAAAAAATAACACAATTCTAAGGCAATTTGCCGATTTTTGAAACAGTGCAAAATTGTATCTTTTATCAAGAATAATTAGATATATATTTCAACTTTTTCTAACAATATACGCTGAATTAATTTGTCGAAAAAGTTGTTACAATTCATTTAGTAGAATTCTATCAAATTATCGACATTAATATTTTACAAGTCTGAAGGATGAAATTAAATTCTGCATGCTAAAACCAAAGGCGAGCTCTAATTTAACATTCTGCATTTAAATTTCAAAAATTCTTGTACTAAAAACATACACTAAATTGGAAAAAAAAACTTATTTTAACCTTATTGGGATTGTTTTGAGTTATATTATATTAAAATTAAAACAATTTGTTTTTCAATTCCACTTTAATATAATAATTATAATAATGTGGCAATCAAAAGATTTTCATATAATGATAATAAATTTGCTAAAACTTAAATATTTGGACAGTAAAGCTCATTCACCTGCGACAATCTCACCAAAAAGGGCACGATAGTTGTCGTTAAGAATTAAGAATTTGAATTACACGTAGAAACAGCATTTAACCATAGAAAAATTCTACTAGGTTAAAGTGCCTACCGTGCTCTTTTTCAGAGAAAGTCACAATTTTAGGAAGGTTAAAATATAAACTCCGGGTTGGTAATTTTTCACTTGTTTCATGAGAAAGGAAAAATAGAAAAAATACAGAAGCTATTTTTCAAGAATCTGTGAAAAATTGAAAAATAGTAAAAAATGTGGAAAATAGTGAAAACTATCTAGGCATGATTTTTGGCTGTGTTTTTCAATTTTTCAATCCATTTGAGGATATGAAATTTCACTCTATATTTTTCAATTTTACAACTTTTAATTTTTCAACAAATTCTGGGGTATGAAATTTCATGAAATTTCACTTTTAATTTTTCACTTGAAATTTAATTTGCCAACCATGTATAAACTAATCGACAGATCAAACACAGAGTGTCAAATATCGTATCTTTACTCTATATCGAAGAGAATATTTTTTTAAAAAATAAAAAAAAACTGAAGAAAAATAAATGTACAGAAAGCTATTGAAACCATTGAAACCATAAGGGCTTATCTTGATGAGACTTATTTCCAACTGTATTTATTACCTCTATCACATCATGTCATCAAGAAATAAAATCCGAATTGAAATTATAAATCACAACCCCCTCGAGTCCATCTCCTAATAATAGCATGGGCTGAACTTGAAACATCCTTTGTGAAATAAAATGCAATAAAAATAAATGCACACCCTTTCAGATTTTTTTTTAAAAAATCTTCAACCCTCCTGTCACTTTCCCATTAAGCTTTCAAGCTTTGACAGTTGACATTATCTTTAGCCCATCTCCTTATGTCGATAGGATAACAACATCGATAAGGCTTGCTATCACCGCCACCATCATTTCGATGATAGATGTGCACAATAAGTATCAAAAAGACCATGCCGGTCAGTTCCTTTGGGATAAATACATATTTTCAATTCAATTTGTAACCTTTCTGTCTTGTCATCTGTCTGTTTTTAGATTCAATATTCGGTGTTTTTTTTAAAAAGATCATTATCAGTCGATAAGTTCGATACGATTTATGATTCTCAGCCAGCACTTTGCAACACAAAATATTTTACAATTAAAAAAAAAAATGCTTTCGTCTGAAAGTTTCTCTGAAATTTTATTTTTTTATTCGATATTCGACGAGTTTTTAGTTAATTCTCAGTTGAAATCTATTTAGATTAATTAAGTCGATGAGTTCGATAAGTTTTGATTTTAAATCAACACTTTGCACTACAAAATGTTGTAAAATTTTTCTTATCTGGTTTTTGTCGACCGATTTATATAAAATTTGATTAAACCAGATGTGAATTCTTTCTTAAATATATTCTACAATTTCTCAATAACTAAAAGGACACCCAGGATTATTCAGTAGCAAGTTTAAATAAGAAAAAGACGAACATGTCATCGATAAGAAGAGGAATAAGATAAGTTATAAAATGAGATTCGAAGGCTCATTAAAAATGATGTAGTGTTTCCTGATAAGTCCGGAATGATTTATAGCCTTGTTTGTGCTTTGTGTCTCTGTCGGCTGGAAGAATTGATAAGGATCAATCCGAGGGGATTCATTTCATTCAACAGGCCCTAATGGCCACTTTTATTTGGTTAACCTAAACCCAACCTATCAAACCAAGTGCGTTTATTTCATCTACTTTATTATTATCTCAATTGTATATCCAAAAGTACAGCAAAATATACAATACAAAAGGATAATGGAGAGTTGGCAGTTGTGGCAAACCCGAATGAAATAAATACAAGGGTGTATTAAGTGTTACATTTTCTGTATAAAGAAATAAAGATTGTCGGTTTTGATAAAAAATATTTTAGAAGTTCATAGTACTTCATAGAAGCCAAAGCCCTTGAAGAATACATTTCGAAATAGTTTTTGAACGATTTAAAATAAATACGAATTTTATGTTTCAAAATTCACTATTTATTTACATTAAAAACCGTTTGTTGCTTTAGGTGGAGTATGATTTTATTTGTTTAGGGTTAGATGTGGACTCTTCAACAGTGAATTGGAATTTGAAATGCCAAATTAAGTTAAAAAAAAAAAAAAAAAATTACTAAAAATAACACACACGTACATGTTACATTGAGTACAGTAATCGTTACAAGATTTAAGTTTTATTTATAAATGTGACTGCACTTTTATTTTGTATAAATTAAATAATTCACATCTTTCGAAAACGACTTTCATTTACATAATATGTAGATATATTTTGAATTAGACAAAATTGAGCCACGGAAAACAGGGATTTATTTATTTAAAAACAAATAATCTTGCTACTGAAGTAATTCGAATAATGTTGCCCATTTTATTATTTAATTATTATACACTTTATTTGATAATGTACATAATAATTTGTAGATCATAATTAGTTGTGAAATTATGCATGTCAAATATAAGTAATCAAGGTTGGAAAAACATTAAAAATATTTGTGCATGTTTAATTGTAATCTTAAGTTAGACTTTAAAAATAAAGTTACTTTAATTAACTGAGCTGCGTAATCTATATAGTAGAATATTTTTCTATCTCATCCTAGTTTCCTGTATGGCTTTAGACTGATAATTCAAAATTTAATGTAATTTAAAATCTTTCAATACATTATATGGTTCAATTTTATCAAATCAGGATAATAATTAAAATTTTGTAATAAATTTATTGAAATCTACTTAAAAATAATGTTATAAAAAATATTTTTTACTATATGTATATGTATTATGGCATCTTGGACAATAAGATTAATTAATGGGAATCAATTTCCCTTATTTAATAACCATATATTTATTTATTTTTATTTAATAACTAATTACCAAGTTAGAAAAAGTCGACCTTACCCGATTTGGACATGCAATGTACGATTTAACGTGTCATTTTAAAGCGAATTTAAATGTGCCAATTTTTTGATCAGGTGGTCGACTCAATTTTGAGATATATTGACGAAAAACCGCAAAAAAAACGTAAAATTGGCTTGCTATTTATTTAAAAGTTAATTATGAATCAAAGATTTAAGACTAGTTTATTAATTAAATATGATGCATTCGTTAAAAATTGTAATAAATCTGGTTTAATCTCGATGTTAAACTCGATTTTTAATACACATTGCTCCATCTGCTCAACCTAGGAGAAATAAGCTTTAAACTACTTTTATATTTTTAAAACCATTTACTGACAGATTTACGAATAAATCTGAGAGTAAAAGATTTAAAACGATAGAACTAGAACAACAGTATCTAAAAGTACAAGAGGATTTATTTCCTTGTTGACACTTAAATAGCTCCGAAGCCAACTTGACACCCAATACG
Source organism: Vertagopus arboreus (assembly GCA_034698485.1). NCBI lineage: Eukaryota > Metazoa > Arthropoda > Collembola > Entomobryomorpha > Isotomidae > Vertagopus > Vertagopus arboreus. The sequence goes on along the minus strand of JAQGBQ010000443.1, from coordinate 14,994 downwards.
ATCGAGTTCGATTCACTATTTGATTTATTTATGAATACGTGAATTATATTATGTCGAAATCCGTTGCAGTCAGGATTGGAAAGTGAAGTACCTTCCGAACTTCTGGCTTCCGAAGAAATTATCTAAATATGTGTAAAATAAATTATTGTATGTGGTTGAACTCTAAGACGGCAGGATATCAGATTTTTAATAAAATAAATGATTGTTATATACAAAAAATTGTTAACATTCATTAGCTAAAAATTAAATCGAGTACATACTTTACATTTTTATAAAAAATACAACTTAAATTTCACTTAAATAAATTCACTTAAAATTTCGTAGACTGCAAATATGATTTGTTGATACATTTTTTAATCAAAAATTATTGAAAGCTTGTTAGAAAATGTCATTTTAATTAAAAAATTAAAAGAATACGGAATAAGAATTTTTGCAGAAATAGGAATTTGTCTCTGGATTCAGTATTTTTCAAACATTAAACACTCAAAAATTAATAATTCATTCAATTCATTATAATTAGTGATATTTCACAGAATGTTTAATATGAAAAAATTCTTTAATTATTATTTATTTTCGGTCTAAGGACCCCGCACGGAGTAAATGGGATTTTTAACTTCCACAGATTTTCCCAATTTTTTTTATGTTGTGCACATTTAAATGATGGTCATTTTTTAGTATTGCGCCGACCCTCTAACTTGACCCTATTGACCTCTTGAAGGGTCAAAAGGTTTCCAAAAAAAGATATATTTTTTTCTCTATCCCGGACATATGATACACCAAAAAATTTCAAATTTTGAGCACAAAAAGAAACATTTATAAACTTGACCTCTGTGACCTAAAGGTAAAGCGCTATGTCAAAAAAACGACGAAAAAAAGTTTTTTTTAGTTCCTGTAGCTTCCGTAGATATCGTCACAAGTCCACAAAATAATTCATAACCACTTTTGTGGTATTTCATGTGAGGGTTTCAGGCACCTTTTGAAATTTTTAGAGGTCACAGGGGTCAAGTTACAGTGTCGGCGCAATACCAAAAAATCATGACCTTAATATTATCAACAACATATAAAAAAAATTGAAAAAATCTGTGGAAGTTAAAAATCCCATCTGATCCGTGCGGGGTCCTTTACTAAAATGTAATACTCATGCTCTGCATAGAATTAATAGCAACTACGACATACTCCTTTTAAACTACGAATTGGAGCTTGATTATTGACAGAAAAATTACGCGAACTGTGGACAAGTTAAATATGTCTATAGTTCATCGTGTCGAATATGTTGACATGAACAAATGCTGAACCGAGGTTTATTTTCAAGACTTGTGTGAGGTGTTGATATCCAAATGAAATTGAGATGGACTTGCATCTTACATCTCTGACATTTTAAAGGCTGTGTTGAAATCCCAGCAAGAGTTATCTCCTTCAAGACAGATTTGTATCTTATAAATATATCAATTCAAAATACATACTATTACTTACATCTAGTTCCATAATATGTAAAGGGGTGTCCCATAAGTAAAGCGACTAATTTCAACAACAGTTTTGACACTTTTTGAAGATAACTGAAATTTTGATTTTACTTTTTTAGAATTCCTCGTAAAATTTTGAGTTAACATTTTATTTAGTGATTCAGTTTCATTAAAAAATGTCGAAAAACAAATAAATAAAGTCATTGAAATCGGGGAAAGCCATAATATATTTATAAGGCCCGGCAAAACATAGTGGCTATTGTATATTAATGAATTCAGGGATCAAATTTCATATAATTTAGAGTCTATATAAGCTCTATCGTAACCAGTAAAAATTTGGAATAAATCGGACATCTAAATAAAACTTTATGGTGTTTTAAATTTAGTCACTTTATTTATGGAACACCCCTTTAATAATAAGTGTGGGTGGTATTTTATCTGTACTTTGTCTTTCAGAAGGTTAATGTTATTATTATTATTACTATTCACTATTACTTCTTTCTGACAAGCTTTTTCATTAGGTGTGGAAATCCAATAGGGTTTAAAATTTATATGTACTAGATAAAGTGACGAGAAGTTAATGAGTCTATTTTACATTTCATCGTCTTCCTCTTGGGTGGCAAATTTTATGACCTTTAACCCGTAGAGCATATCAAATTAATAATGTAAAAGAAGCCTTAGGTGTCCCAGATACAGAAAGCAATTAATCAGCCTATTTTTTGTGCAAGGAAGCCCAAGAAATGAGACGAGAACTTGATCTCCTAAATGAGACAAGGCTGAAGAAGTTGACACATTGACATTTGACACCCATACAGGTTGACAGAGTGACAGGTCAACCTGACAAAAATCCCACCGCATTTCTCCCACCTTGTGTATGGATTCTAATTTCTAATACTTTTTTTATATTAATGTCCGTAATATTTTTAATATCGTATTAATCGGATTTTGGGTAGTAGTGAAAGAAAGACGGCTTCTGTATTTTATTTTTTCTCTTTACATTCCGTGTCTATGTCAGTTTTTGTTACATTGCTAGTGTTTTAAATATATTTTTTTTATGATTAGTATTTAGAGAGACGGGGTGAGGTCGAGGTGTCAATCAATTATGACAGATTGGGCTGACTAATCCAATTTATTTTGATAGACTTGGCTTTAACACTTTTGGACTACATAAAGACATGACATATGAATATGTACTGTTTTTCTCAAAATAGAGCCCAAAATATTCTGTAGATCCTCTCTTAACATGTGGTAAGCTTACATTTTACAGTAAATTAGGCGTTCTCAATAAATCCGTTAAATATTTACAAAAAATCTGAAAAAATATTAAATATTTTGATAAAAATTCACGTTTTTCGTGTATTATTTTATGGAATTCTAACTATGAAATGAGTTTCAAGAATTGATCTCTACTCGGAATTAAGGCTTTTGGATAGTTTTAAGAAAAGTAGTTTAAATTGCAGATTTATGCTTCGACAAAGTCCAAATTAGCCGAAAGATTAATTTTATTATTTATTTTTCAATGATTTGATGCAGTCAATTCTCTATATTTGGTTTTAGTGGACAAATAATATTTTTATAAAAATGTTGCAGATCAGTCCTGCTGAGATGATTCTAATAATTTTTTTCGAAATGTGATTAAAAGAGAACGGTTAAGACAAAACATAAAACATAAACTTTACTACAATAACATTACGTACTTTCTATTAAATTTGAAATACGCTTTAAAAAAGTAAATAACGTATACATACAAACGGAAAGGTATAAATCACAAAATGCTTTCTTTTGTATTTAGTTATTTAGTTAATAAAAACCATAGGCAAATAACCTTGCTTGAAACCAGTAGCAATTAAATTTTAAATCGTTTTTTTTTTCTTCTCTTGATCTTATCGCTCGAAAATAAACGTTCTCATTTGATGACTTGTCACTCATAGTAATAATGACATACAGCTACTTTTATTTAAATTAGATTACACGATCCACCAAGCAATCTCAATCTGTCGTGTGTCTTTTACCCTAAATACCCGGGTAGTATTTATTTCGTAGCTTTGCAAACTCAAAATCGTACTAGAGAAATTCTTGTAATATTTATATGGATTCTATTCTATGATTTTAAAAAAATGTAAACAAGTTAAGATGGAATGATTCTGAACAAAATTAAATTTTTCATGAGAATTTTTTAAAAAATCGACACAATTTTGGCTTTTTTCAACGACAAATTCGTTAGATTTCAGTTTTTTTTTCATTTAGTAACAATTTCAGAGATATGAAATTAAATTGAAATATTTATTGAAATTTTAGTTGCCAACCGTGAATTTAACTGATTAAAGAAGTTGTCAAATGTTCAATTGTATCAGTTTTAAGTTTTAAGTTTTAGATGTCGAATATGATAAAAAAAAAGAAAGCAAGTAATCGTCACTTTCTCTCTCTTTTAACCAAAGTCGATAAATAAATCTACTTCTTAACCAGTATTTGACTGACTTTTTTTTTCTTTTTTAAATGACAGATATAAAGAATGACATGACGTACTTTATGTGATATGATGAAGACACCTGATTAACTTGGCCCTATTTTCTACTTTGATATTTTGATAATGCCGACTCAACCCGGCACCCACTACTACTGCTACCTCTCACCTGTCAACTTGTCGATTTGCATGAAACACACTGATATGTTTTCTTATAAACTTACATATAAGTAAAAGCTCATGCTTTTTAATCATTGCTCACTTTCCTGTTTCATTTCTGACCTCATTTTTCTACTATAAATACAAAGCGAATTATATTTTTGTTTACATTAGTTTATCTTATATTATTTTATAAAAATACAATTAATTCCGTCGTTATTCACCCAAATGCTATCGTCTTACTTAAAAAAAATTCAACTTTAATCACGAGTCTAACTCGAGAATTTACCCTGGTTTTTACAACTAATGATTTTATTAGGTTTAAGCGACATTTTTGAGATGTGTTGATGATATTTTTTTTAAATTGTAAGTAGATTTAAAATCCCTCGGATCAGTTTTGTTCATTTTAACCAAATTTTAATAATATTATGTTTTAAAAATAACAAACTTCTGAATTTCACTCTTACTTAGTTTAGTATTTAAAAGATTTCTGCAATTTTTTGCCAATGATTCGTCGAAAATTATTGAGTATCATTGCATCAGCATTTTTTAAAAACTTTCAATAGTTTCATTTCCTAAATCCAGAAAATTGCATATGAAACTTTATTCAAATTCAGTTTAACCAATGTTTTATGACAGAACTAGCCCAAAAATTAATTTATTTCAACCGAATGTAAAAGTGTTACATTTTATACAAGAGTCGGATTTCGGTCTGGAAACTAGGGAGCCATAGTCAATCACTAAAAGTAATATGACCATTATAATCATAAAACATTTGTATCGTGTTATTATTAAGAGGTTTATGAAATAAATGTGCCACTGCCTGCCACAAAGCAACTCTATAAGTTGATATCTTTAGATCTTACTATAAAAAATGTATAGAGGCTAGAGGCTATTTATGAATATATGAATGTATGTGCGTTCCTATACTACAATTAAATACATTCGTAGAAAAGAAAGATGAAATTATCATAAATAAAGTACCTTTTCAACTTGTTATTTATTCCTGTTATTACCTAAATACTATGTTTCCAGCAAAAATTGGGTGAAATGAGCCACTTCATTTTATACATACCGGAAATCTCAAAATAAGTCCTTTAGTTTTGGATATAAATAACCTTTATTTGAAACTTGTTTGGGTTGTTCTTCATAATTTTTTTCTATAAACTTTATTTTAGGTAGGTCAAGAAAAAAATTAACAATATTTTTAAACAATATATTCTAAACATGTAAAAATCGTCGGATTTTGTTATCTGATTTTCTACTCGGTTTCCTATTTTTACCACGAGTAACTAGAAATTACATAATAATATTGTTTTTTAGAAATATATTGTAACTTATCATTAAAATAATATTTATTTGATATATAGGTTTTTTTTTGTAGTTTCAAGAAAAAATTAGGCACTCAGATTTTGTTAAAAAATCACAGAAATCAGTAAAAAAAAAAAAGAATTATGCATATGGAATATCTGTGATATTATTATAGAGATAGATCCTTCTTGACAATTCCTCTGGGCACATTTTGTAATCCAGAACTGCTTCGAATTCCGGTCTGAAATTGAAATAAAATTATATTTTTTTATTTGTTTGAAATGTCTGTGTCTGAAAATGTAGTTTGTAAACTTTGAGATATTCACCTGATTGATTGCAGGTCGATACAATGCGAGTCAACTTGTTTCTGCTGCTCAACATAACTTCCTCTGAGGACTTTCTTTTTAACGCAATTGCACCTATAACACAAAATCGTTTTAATAATCTGATAGTTTGATAAATAAATAAATGTTTACAAAAGTTAAAACTTAAAAAAAACTTTAAAAAAAACTTACCAGTCCGTTTGTTCCTTATAGAAATCTTCAACGTTTCCATAAAAATCCTTAGCTGTAGTATGGTCATTGAGTTGTCCTTCAATCAAATATTCAGTGAGCATCATCTTCTTACCATAGTATGGATGGCTATACCCGGTTGTCCACGTTAGATTGAAATATTTCATTCCAAAAAGAGCATTCACCAAATTCGTCATGTCATTCACCACGGGTTGACTAATTTTGCACAAATTGTGCTCATACCGACAAGGTTGATTAATGTCAACTAATTTGCACTCCGAGATGGCCATCGTCTTATCTTGAAAACATGGAGAATAATCCATTTCCTTTTCTGTCTTAACGACTTTAATCTCTCTGGTGTTAGATCCAAAAGAAACTTTCCGTTTCCAATCCAACTCCGATATGTAAATAATCTCATTTCGGAGTTGGTACCTTTCTCTTATTCTGTAGATCACTTTCTTCTCGTTTGAAAAAGTAATTTGGCTCGAGTAATAAACTGAGACTGTGTCGTTGCTTTGAAGGAATTGATTTTGCAATATTGACTGGATAAGTGCATCCCACTTTTGAATAGGAATTGGACAAGATTCCCAACTGGTTTGGATTGAGCAGGTCAAGGAATTGTAATAAAGGTTGTTCTTGTCCAAGGAATTTCTCAAATTGAAGGTTATTGCTTTATTATGGTAGAGGAAACAAAAAAGTCCAAGAGAAAGTCCAACATAAACAACTACTATAATTACTGTCCATAGTTTTTGCTTCCGGTTCATTACGATTCGGGGTTTAATTGTCTTATAATAATAAACTAAGATTTAGGAAGTCAGGTTGAGTCTTTTTTGTGAATCGTCTTCTTATTAGATGAGTTTCAAAATTTTGGGTTAGGTCTAACCAGAATCTTGAACAAGACTGATTTGCCTCAAGAAAAAATTTGTTATGTAAGTATCTAAGATTGGAGAATTATTAAAACATAAGAGTAGAAGAAGTAGAAATTAGTCATCAGGATTATTTCATGTTCTGCTTATCTTAATGGGTAGGAGTTTAGTTACATTTAACTAGCTTACAGTATGTCGAATTATTATTGGGCCAATTATAATTATTATTTTGCAGCTCAGCATATTTAACGTTTTGAATTTTCACGAGTTTTGGCATCTTTAAAAAACATAATTTCCCAATAATAATTTTATATGTGTCACTGATCTTTGATTTTTTACTTTAAAGTCTAAAGTACAAATATATATGGTTAAAATATGACAAAAATTATTTTGATTTTGAAAATGTTATTAAAGTATTTAGTGTTTTGCTATTAAAATCAATCAGTGGGATTGTCCGCGTGTAATTTCAAGGCTATGACAGTTCAGCAACTTTGTTAAAAAGGGTGCAAAATTGGGCGAATAATGATTGAACTTACTGTACGTGTATTAGTCATTTATGTTTTCAAAGAAACTTTAAAATTGAGATTAAGATTGAAATGCGTACAAGACTTGGACAATATTTACTTCAGATAATGTGAATATCTAAACGTTTAGGTTTTCTACATCTGGTCCAAATTGATAAATTTGAGATTGTAAGGTTTACATATGAATCGTATATGAAAAGTTATTTCATAATCTTGTCTCTACTCTTAAACGTATTTAATTTATGTTCAGTAAACAATCTGCTTACATCCCTAGCTCGAATGTCAAATGTCATAAAAGTAAACTAAAACTACTATGACTAAATTAAACAAATTTGATAATGAAGATTAAATATTAAATAAAAAAAGCAAAACTGCTACTGGTACATTTCAATTTTGTAAAACTATTTATTGGATTATAATATTATGATTTATTTTCACGATTGTAAATGTGAAATATCCAGAAAATTACGAACCTTTCTAAGAACTTTAAATGTATGGTGAATACTTTTCAAAACTGAACTCATCAGTTAGTTTAATAATTATGTGGTTTAAAAACTATTCAATATTAAATTTAGATTTATTTTTTAAAAAACCCTAAAAACTTATTTGCATATACAGCTCTGAATTGACCTAAATCTTAAATTAACTTGGCTTGACTTTTCTTCGTATCGTTAATTAAACATTTGATACTAAAAACTTTTGACAAAAGAACGATAAATATTCTTAATTTACTTTATTATTGTTCTGATTTGCTGGAAACTGTTTATTTTTTAAGACCTCTAATTGTCCTCCGTAAATTTAGCTCAAATGTCTGTAATTATTCCCAAAAATAAAACACCTATAATTCTACAGTATTAAATTCTTTATGATATTTTCTTTGATGAATCTCTCTTTGGTTTTGGGCTATTCATAAAGTGCAGTATTGTTAACTACAAACTACTAAAAACAATTATTAGATTGTTAATCTAATTAAATAAGTATAATTAAAAAATTTAAATAAAAAATTAGCAACATTATTTACTCATGCAAATAGAATTTTTTTTATTTATTTAAATATTAAAATATTATTTTGATAGAATTGTGGATGCTTTAACTATTCGACTGCGTCATCTAGAATGTATGAAAATTTAAATCAAATGTACTGAGAACCCAACATTGGTTAACAAAATATTTAAAAATATATATATTTTTAAAATAAAAAAATTGAATTATTAAATAATTGAAGCTTTAATTAAACACTCCTTTGGACTTTAACGAAATTCAAAATCCGGTCACATATTATGGACAGTCCTCAAGTTATTATTATGGAACGATAAGATTATAAAATATTTATATCGCAGTAGAAAACGAGAATCATAAAATTTTATTCGCAATTTCCTGGATAATTAACACTGCCTGTAATAATATTCCCCTTATTGAGCTAGTGACTAACCCCCACTGCCACAATCATCAATTTCTCTCTCTTCAAAGTCTTTGTTCTAATAAAACGTCGGGAATTAAAGCCAATAAAGAATAGTGCCAACTTGTGTGCAAAATCATATACCTTCCTGTACCGTATACTTAGCTCGTAAACTAAAAACTACCCTTACTGTTCCAGCATTTAAAATCTTATCCAATAAATAATACAGTCAAAACCGGTTAAAAGCCAAAAACACTTAAAAGAGAAAAATTTATCTGTTATACAGTTCAAAGCCACAAAGCCACTAAAACTTTCCCATGTACCTTCAGATAGCCCGAGCTAGGGTAATTCTTTAACTAAAATGTTGTCAAAATAATTTCTTCAAAATTTAGCCAAAATCCCATAACAACTACCCCTAATTTTAGCCCCCACGGGTCAACCCCTCTACCAATTTTGCCCATATTCCATCTTAGTCTTTGTATTGACCTAATACACATGTGTACCAGATTTCAAGTCGATTGGACAAGTTTGAAGAGAGTTATCGTGCGGACAAACAGACAGACAGACTTAGTGATTACATAAGCCCTGTTAAGAGCTGCAAATGGTCACATAACTTTACTTCTGGTTGCTACAAGGACAAAGAGTATATTAATGAAATGAAGACATTAATCCTTAAATTGTATTTTTGATTGTGTTATTATTATTACTATGCGGAGGTTTGATTGTGTGAATTTATTTCCATTGTATAAGCCTTATTGAGGGGCTGAGAAATTTATTTCGTAGGAAAGAGTAAAGACTGGCGAATTTCTAAATGACTTGGTGGCATGACTTGATCCACTAATCGTAAACCTGTCAGCTCTTTTGTGGTTTTTCTCCCATAAAATTTGATCTAGGACTTGACGGTCTCTAGAAAATAAACCGACAACCGATTTTGAACCCACTAACAAGAGTACAGGATTAAAAAGACTGAACTAGGATTACCCGGACAAATGGTCCTAAGTAGTTTCGAATTTTAGTTTTAAAAAATCAAATTTCATGAAATTTCATACCCCAAAAATGGTTTTAAAAAATAAATAGGACACGAAAGTTTCATTGAAGAATGAAAAATAAAAGTTCATGATTTTTTTTATTGAAAAATTGAATAACACTGAGAAATTTTTTATATCTTCAAAAGAATTTAAAAAATTAAAAATACACCCAAAATTGGGCCCATTTTTTCTATATTTTTCCAATTTTTCACAGGCCTTTGAAAAATAAAACATAAGTTTGAATATTTACACAATTTCATTTAGTACAAGATTTGGTTAGAAATAAGTAAAACTAAAATAACAGTTGTCAATTGATCTACGCATGTAACATTTAATTTAATTCAGTCCTAAAATCAGAATCCGTCAAGAAATTATGTAAAAGCTAAAAATAAGTATAAAAAAAAATATCAAAATAAATTATCAATTAATTTTTTCACTTTTCATGCAAAATAAAAAGAAATTTGAAAAATTTCCAAACCTGTAAATCTCAATATATAAAAAATCAAAATATTAATGAATTTTAATGTAAAACAAATCAAATTTTTGCTGCATTCTGAATAATGATTTGTTACATTATGATGCAGTCTCTGAAGCACGTTTATTTATGCACTTTAACTTTGCAGAATTTTTCTATGGTTAAACACTGTTTTCAATTGTAATTCAAATTGTTAAATCTTACTTTAAAAACTACCGTGCCCTTTTTGGTGAGACTGCCACATACATATTTATGACTTTGTTGACCAGGGTCTATTTTGTACGGGACCATTCTGTCACGGAATCGAAAGACTTAAAGTTACCTAGTTGACATAAATACAAACATATGAAATACATGACAAGTATGACATGCATTTTGAAGTCTCTTTGAGTTATATTTAATTCACGTTCTAATGTGACTTTAAGATAAGTTATTACATCTAAATTAAAACTGGGTTAGAGAAACCTGACAAAAAAGACTGTTTGATTTTAAGTCATTTCAATTTCAAAATTCAAGACCAATTTAATTTGTATTAGTATTTTCTAAAAATCCAAAGTTTGATTTAATTTAAAACGAATTTTTAATGCTAATCGGACTGTACACATTAATTTTACGATTGTTAATCTATAGGTTAATTAAATTTTCCTGGTGAGGGCTCTTATTTAGCTACTTATTTTGAAGTCTCTGAGTTACATTTAATTCTCATTGCAACTTTAAGTAAGATAAGTTATTACATTTAAATAAAAACTGGATTAGGGAAACCTGAGTTAAAAAACTATTTTATTTTAAGTTATTTCAATTTCAAAATTGAAGACCAATTTTGAACAATATATTAGTATTTCGTAAAAATTCGAAGTTAAAGAGAATTATAAAATTAATCTTACGAACTTTACACATCTATAGATCGCGATAATTAAATTTTCGTTCAGCTCGAATCCCAAGGGAGGGTTCTTAGCTAGTTAAAAATAAAATTCTCTGCTGCACAGATGTGGTTTGCAAATTGTGAAATCAATCAATACATTTGAATTAGTAATTAAGTTTTAATTTGAAATTATATTTATTTAAAACTTTTTTTCAAGCAAGTTTTTCATCTTAAACCGAATAGATCTCACCAAAACTATTTGCGTTCTATTTTTTATATATTTAATAGGTATATTTTTCAGATGATTTATGTATTTTAGAGCCGTTCTTCTTGTTTAATATTTGACATTGTCATTTATCCATATCTATTAAGAACTACAATAAAATTGATAATCGACCAACTTTACAATTTACAAACAAATGAAATCATTCACCCGTGAATGTAAACGATGAGAAAACAGAAACATCACACAATAGTCTTCTAAAATCCCAAATCTTGCAAACCAAAGCACTTCTTGAAGAAGTCTTATATACCTAAATAAAATAAAACACACACCGAGATATCTCTTTCTAACATTGTCTTTTTTTTTACTTGCTAAATTGTTCAAAAATTTGCGTGAAAACAGTGAAAAAAAATCTAAAAAAGATCCTGTCTCTGCCTGTCCGCATTATTTAAGAAAATATTTATTAATTCAAGCCTGACTGACTGACTTGTTAAAAATGTTAAGAGGTGAACACAAATAAGCTTTGTCTATATGATTCGATTACCTCGGTATAATTCTGCATGATCATTTTAAACTTCCGTATTGACTGCTGATTTTCAGCCAATTATTTGCCAAAAATACGAAACAATCGAATCAATTTTTAATGCAATTTTTTTTTTCTTTGACGAGTGACAGCCGCCAGACAAAACTGGTAACAAGTACTAAATTTATATGCAAATGCTAAGTACAATTTGTGCAAATTGACAAGGATAATTCATGACTAAATGTTGAATGACTGCAATTTGTTAAACAGTTGATTCATTGATCTTGCAATTTATAATTTAAATACAATTCTAGTATTTGTCTTGTTTCTAAATTGTTTAAAGGTTTAAATGTGCATTGTTAACGATTTGGTTGACATTGAACAGTCTGTGGTAACAGGATTTGCACATTTGTAATGTTTTTTTAAAGTTTAAATTAAAGGTGATCGTTTTGGCATAAAAATAATATGCATAAATATTTCTGTGAATTGTTTTTTTTAATTATTATTAAAAATGTTAAATTATTATCATTATTCCTATGAAGAATATGTAGTATCTGATGAACAAAGAAAAAGAATGATAAAGCTCTCAAAAATGAAAACCGGTGATTTGTTACCAAGTTAGGATTGTAAATAAATTATCAAAATAAATTATTAATTGAACTTGGAGGTTCAGCCTGTTAAATCAACAATTAAAATTACTGAATGCAGCATGACAATTTATCTGATTCTGAATTTAAAAAAATATCAAAACCACTACAAACACAGAATGGTGAATTATTAAACAATTTTTAAAAAAAATCCAAATCAATTCATTTTGAGCAGTTTGTTCAATAAATGAAATAAATAAATAAGTAAAATCATAAAATTCAAATAAAATATAGAAGCATTTTGTTTGTATACATCAAAATAGCGTTTATTGCAGAAAAAAACTATTAACAAAAGTCAACTAGAATTAATTTTTTTTTATACATTTTTAATTTTAATTTTTCCTTTAATAATTCCACGATAATATTCTAATTATCATCAATCATCAGCAACAACATGTATCATAGGCAGCCCCACCCCCACAGGTAAACGAGTTGAAAACACAGCCGTGGGGACAGTGACGAATATTATAGCCGCACTTGGACTCTTCACATTGACCTCCGTGCTGATGCTCGTAGCCCACCCCGTGGCTTTTAAAATCTCCAATGTGAGTTCCATCTTCACCTATTGCGTTTCTACGTCTTCCTTCGCCGTGACCTCCACCGTGACCTCCTCCACGACCTGGGTCAACATTATTATTTATAAAATATATTTTGTTATATTGTCAATTTGACTGGTTTTTGAAAGCCAAAAGCCAAGAGCTGAGGCAGGTTTTATGTTTTTGCTATTTTGGCCATAATTTTTTTTGCAAAAATTAAATTTTTATGTTTGAATTTTTCAATCGAAATTTTTTTACAATTTAATTTTTATTCATTTTGCAAAGATAAATTTCTAACTGGAAATTCAAGTTTTTGGTTAGGTTAGGTTAGTGAATTTTTTTACAGTTTAATTTTTGCAACAAGAAGTTATATCACTTTGATTTTATTTTGTTTAGTTTTTTAAAATTTTAGTTATTTCGATTGTATTTTTGTGTTATTTTTTAATCATTTTTGGATCAAAATTTGTCTTAATATTTTTTTTATAAATAATAAATATCAATATTCTGCAGCAACAAACTTTTTTGTGCCGCAATTTTCCCTCATAGTAAAACCAATACTTAGCTCTTTTGGCTTTTGACCTTGAAAATTCAGTCTGTTAAATGTAAATTTAAAAAAAAAAAATCTCATTAGTTAACCTCGTTCTCGTTGTCCTGAATCGTTAATCCTTGAATAGGCCAGACTCGTAGAGTAACTTCGACCATGACCTCCACCCCGTTTGACCCTAGGGGATGAGTTTGACCCTTCCAGAAGAAGGCTTGTATTGGACGATTTAAATTGAGTTTTTATCAAACTTGGAAATGTTGGCACGGATGATGATAGCCGTTCTATAAAAGAAATTCAATTGTATGGTTTCAAACATTTTTGATCTGATTTGTGTTAAAACAAAAAAATTGACTAAATTATTAAAAACTGTAAAATATATGCAACAAAATGTAGATAAACTTTTTCCAAAAAATTTAAAAAATTAATTCAGCGTTCGTTTATGATTTATTTGAACGAAAAAATTTATAGTAAGCTAGTAGATAAGAGGTCTATGCTGTAAAAGTTACTAAAATAAAGCTTTCTGTACGCCAACATTTTAAAAAATATCCATAAACTTATTTCGAAATTATTAAAACTTTTTTGAACAAAATTCTGTAAAATTAGAAATACAATTATAATTATACTCCTCAAAAAATGATCCTTAATTTAATTTCACTCTAAAATAGTTAAATAAATATAATGCTTCAAATATAGAGAAAAAATTGAATTTTTTTAATAATTAAGAATATTTAAATGCACTCATGAGGAGATCTGTCACTACACTAAAAAAAATCTACAAACCACCAGAAACAGAAAATGATGAATTATCAAAACATTTGTTTTTAAAAACATAAGTCACAAATTGATTTTGACCAGTTTAATTAATAAAATAAATTGAATAAGTAGATATTCTTAAAGAAAACTGATCAAAAGTAAGAAATAATATTTCTTAAGTGAATTTACAGGGTCTTATTTTTGAATTTACACTCAGGTGCAAAAAGATAGCGCATTTCATGATTTGGCTGCCATTTTTGAACAACGTTCTCGAATTTCTTCAAAATTTGCCACAAAGTGTGTTTTACGATTAGGAATCATACCAAAAAATTTGAGCAGGCAAGATTCACGGATATTTTTTTTATTTAAAAAATCAAAAAATTAGATGGTGCAAAAAGATAGCACATTTAGACCTTTTTAACGATTAAAATTAATTATTCATCAACAGAATTTTTTTGAACAACTTTTTTAACATGAATTACTTTAATGGGACTATGAGATTGAAAATAACTCAAAAAAGTTGACAAGGTATGAAATTTACCCTGTTTTCGAGCGATGCTTTCTCCACTTTCACTCGTATTGCTAAAATCGCTTCTTAAAAATATGCCATCTGGTTTTTTTGCTTAAGTTCTTTTATGCGTTATATTTTATGATCCTTTTAATTGTTTTGAATTGAATTTGGGCCGAAATATTTGCATGGCTAGT
>JAQGBQ010000442.1:0-22018 GCA_034698485.1 Vertagopus arboreus | reverse complement strand
CCGATTTTTGAAAGGGTGACATATTCGGAATATTCTGGTGCTGCAGGCTCCTAGGAGCCGGGTTAAATTCTAGTGTGGTAATAATAAATTTTCTATAATAATATAATAATATGCAATGTAATGCAATGAACAGGGAAGAGAGCCCGAGTGTCTGGGCCAGGGATGGTAATACATAATGTGATCTACGCCCATTACCAATTCATAGGATATTCAATTAACCATGATAATAAATCTTTCCTTCCCGTGCGTTGAATGTTGACGTCCTCTTCTGTTGTGGCATCGCGTATCAAGGCAAACGTATGTTTATAGACAGACCCAACAGCCAGGATCAAAGAGGACATTACATTATTTCTAGGGGAAAGCAAAGCAATAGCCCTAATGTTGAATGTGTCACTGAATATTCCAATAACTATGCTGCCCTTTGGGTCGTGTATAAACATAAACCAAGGATCATTTGGTGTCCTATTCGCTCTGATTGTCTAACTGCCATTTCTCTTTCATAATGGATTAAAATATTAACCTAACGAGTGGAAATTGAATTGTTTCGACCCGAAATTAAATTTTATTAACAGGTTTTAATATTAAAATGCTTCAAAACATTAATATTTTAAAGTTTAACTTACATGAACCATGTTGTCTTGTCCAACCCATGCCAATTTAAATACCGTCGAAAAGTGGTGACTGCCTTATGTAAATTTCTCAACATTGCTTTGCATAACTATAAAGCATTCGAAAGATTTATTACACTCCTTCTAGAAATACATCATCATCGATGATGAATCTCTGAGGTAGATGATAAATGTGAGGTTGAAGACGTGTACATATTTGGTCTTTGGGGTGGCATGTCTTGCAAAGTTGAGAGGCATTGTTGATAATACTCTGTAGTTACTTAATTAACATGAAATAACTTGAAACGGAAAGCAGTTTCAACAACAGATATTCAAATGACACAAGCCGAAAATCGCAACACTATGTTTGCATAATATTTTTCATGTTATTGACTCTAACTCAATCTCCTTGTGCGTTGAGCAGCTGGAAACTTTAATAATTAAAAAAAATATTCAAATAATACATTTTAAATGTTTTGTATTCACGATATGTACTATGTGAGGAGCTCCGAATATCAAATCCTGTCAATAAATTTAAAAAATACTATCTATATATTCCTTTGAATTATGGCAGATTGCGTAGTGTGGATTGTGTTTGTGTGATGTGACTGTCAATGCGTAAAATTGAACTGAATTGAAATTGATATATTGTTTTTAATTTAGTTCTCTTGACAGGACGTGTTGAGTGTAGTAGTAGACAGTAGTTGTGGTGGTGGTGGATTTTATTTTGAGGATAGAAATAGAAAGTGAGATGTGAGATGGGTTATACTAATGGGATTTAGGATTTAAGTCTACAAGGAATAAAGCCGAAGCGGATGCCACTTTCCGTTGCCCAGCACGTTCTGCCATAGAAGAACATTTGGACCGTTAGTGAAAGCAGTTATAGTAATAACATCGAATCATACAAGTCTATGAGTACGGAAACATATCGAAAAGATATGTTTATATAAAAGTATACATATAATGCAACGTTAGATCGACAGGGTGCCAGTCTAGTCGTTTGATTACTGGGCATTTCGGATTTCGGAAGAAGGTGCAGGATATTCGCAGGACACATTTGGTGTTGGAAGCTCCCAGCTTCAAAACAGAATGTTTCTGACGTGACGAATCCATTTGAAAACCTTTTATCTCTACCCTCATCGTTATGTCCTATTCGAATCTGTATGTGAGCTGATGTGCCATTTGTATTTATAATGTCTGTATATTTATATGGGTTTGCTCTGGTTCTTTCGTCCCATTTTCATAAATGCTCATCTAATTTATTCCTAGCGGGATGCGTACGATTAGAGAATCCCTTTGTTTTCTAGCATAGTAGTTAGTTATTTGTGTAGCTATTTCAATTTAGGATTTCTGTTTCATTCATTATTAACTTCATTATTAGAATATTCAATATTTTGCATTAGATTAAACTCTCTGTCATGCAATCTAAGGCGGCTATTTTGTGGCAGTGTGAACTGTAGAGCTTTGTACCCAAGTTTTGTCTAATGGGATGAAACAGATTGAATATTTATATCCCTTGAAAACAAATCTAGCTAAATGAGCAATATCAATTACACGGATTGTGCTATTATTAATTTTTATTGCTGGGCTGGAATTTCCAGAAGGTCTATTTAATACCCAACGAAGCTGTGTCATGCATATGTGAAATCATTCATTACAAGGGACCGTATTAAAAAAATATATATTGTGAAATATCAAACAGGGATTAAATGAACCATGAACATTTTTGAATCGGACTATTTCATCCCTTTTAAGGAAGTTAATTACGGGCTTTGGATGATAGCCAACATTCTAATGTATTTAGAGTATGAGAATAACATTCATTATGTCCAAATAATGTATTTTGAATCTTCTTAATGTTGAATATGATATGAGAAAAGGAATGCAGAGTCGGGGTAATTTAACCTGTGAGATAAACTCCAAGCTTCACCTATAAATTAACTTTACGACAGTCAATTAAAAATTTATCTGGGTTGTGTTTCCTAAATAAGGTCAAGTCATTTATCTAGAATTAATTCCAGGAGCAGAAACTTTAGATTGCGTTTTATGTGCTGTAATTTACAAAGTGATAATTTAACGATAACAGAGGCCTAGCTGAAGGGTAGGTAAGCCGATGGTGTTGATGGTTTGCTTGACTTATAGCCAGTTCACTTCGAAAGGTAGAGAAGCAGTTTCCGTAAGTTGGTAATTTAGGAAATAGAGTAATTAAAATTGGTCGTGAGTCGGTTGCATGATTAAGACTCACTGGCATTATTTCTCATTAGCTACATTTTGCTGAAACATGGAAATTTACGTTTGAACTATTTATTTAATACCCACATGCTGATTAATTATTTGTACCGTTCCAAGAAATTCCATACAAAATTTAAAAAACCACATTGCTCAAGTATATAAGAACTGACTTTGCGAAATTGTTTTTGTGCTAAATATTTTATTTGTTTTCTTAGGAATGTGGAGTTATTTCTTGCATTCTTGAATTATTTTTAGTCAAGTTTGAGTTTTGTTAAGTTTGAAATACTATTGTAAACAAAAACAAAATCACTGCATAGGATGACAGCACACATTTCAAATTAGGTAGGTTATAACAAATGAAACTATTTTTATGTAACTGTTAAGTGAAGTATAAGTACATATAATATTGGCGATGAAATATCATTATTATTATCACCATTGGATCAATAATAATGAGCCATCAATTTCTTGCATGATTCAATGCTTAACCATTAAAGCCTCGATCCATCAATGATTTCGACAACCCTCACCTTACTTGGAGAACGTCTCTACCTAGTTTGACTAACGAGGACATTCCTCCTTTCTCTAATTGAGCTGAACCTCTTATAGAAAATACAGGGAAACATTTTGTTGCATTGTGTTGTCTGAATTCTAGATGTTAACTTTTGTGAAGTTGTTTACAAGACAGGCGTTGAGGTGGGTTCTCTCTATCCCTTGTTATGCACTTGGCTGGTTTGGTTGTCATCAAGACAAGCTTCGATTTCGAACACGACAGCAACACTACAAACAACAAGGACTCGACTAGGAAGATGAAGACGAATCTCCAGACGGTACATTCTCTAACGAGAGGAACATGTCAGGTCATTATTGTAATAAAGTGCTTGGCATGGGGGGTCTCTAAACACTGAAGAGTCACCTTCAAGAAACACCCTTTCTTTAAATCGAAAACATTTTGATGTACGAACACTGCATCCAGCCATGTCATTGAAAATATATAGACACGAACGAATCTAAATAAAATATTTATATATGGACAAGTAAAAAAAAAACTATTCAGACGACTGATCCTTTTAAAACTTATTTTTGAACTTTGATAAAATATTTTAAGTGAACAAGAATGCATAAATCAGTTTTGATAAATAATACTGTATCTGTTAATTAACTGTCTGAATATTCGAATGAGCTGTTTTAGATTTCACAAAGAAGACGTTGTTCATTTTCGGTGAATTATTTGTTCAAACCTTTGTTTTATTCAAATATATTTTCAACTTTGTTTGCTAGCTCTTTAGCTTGCTGCACTGTATCATGCAGAAATTTTGACAATGACACAACCTGATGCCTGAAAAAACTTCGGTTTCTATATGAGCTTTGAATAATGTCACATTATATAATATGAACCTTCTGCAATATAAGATAACAATCTGAAACATGGTTGTTTGCATTATTATTTACAACCGTTCATAAACTGAATCTATTTGTGTATAATAGGTTGGAATTTGAAAACCTCCAACCTTATACAAATAATAAGTTACTTTTTATGATATTGTATTTTTCTACAAAGGAGAAAAGAGAGACAAGATTCCCGGTGTATGTTTTGTGTAGTCAAGCAATTTATTTACCACTTTGTTATGCATCTGTCTAACCCTTTCACGCCCACGAGAATCATTTACAGTCAGAACTGATGGATCTACATGTCATTTTTGTCACTTTTATTGACTCTCTACTCAATTCTGTCTAACTTTAGGGACTTCCATCTCTTATTTTTAATACATTTTCAGGGTATACATATACAAATAGAAATTGTATGGAAAGCTACCAAAAAATAGACTTTGTCAAAGATGCTTATAGAAGGGTTTTGTATGGGGCATAAGAGATTTAACTATTGTTTAAAATACAATTTGTACGTTTACAAATATAATGGGTTGTAGATTGACATTTTCATTCACGCCTTACGCTAACTGTCTTATAGTTTAAACTTAAAAATAATATATGATGGCCCAAACCAGAACTCATCAATTAATTTGTTTGCATATACACAAATTCCCAATTCCAAAAAATTCTGATCCAAGCATTTTATATTTTATGACATTTCGAATTTTTTTATTCTTGGTAATTTTGTCTTGAAAAGGAAATCGAGACTATTGCTTTTTTTATTTTGTTTGCCCTCCGTGATTCTTGAATACTAGCTGGTCCTTGGAATCCTTTTGTGTATCTTCTGTGTTGCAAATAATATGATTCTAGATTATACAACGGAATGACAGAGCTTGAGTATTGCCTCTTCTAATTTCCAGCTTTTATTGCTAGTTTATAGCAAACTATCTTATACGTATCCCCTATTGCATATCACAAAGAAAAATAGCAAAAAAATCAACAAAGGATCTGTTGAACTGAACTATATACCAAGTCGTGCATAAGGGATCGTTACATCGTCCAGAGAAAACGGAAAAGTAAAGTTTGTCCATACGATTTCATTGTTAAAAGCAGACCCACGATCATTGCATTGCAACTTTAGCGTCTTCTAAATCCATTCTATTCCAAACTCTGTAGTCTCGAATGATGTCGAGAAACTGAATGAACCATTGGCAGTACGTGGGAGAAAATCCAAGTACAAACTACAGCAAAAGTTTGTTTTCTAAAAAGCAGGAAGTGTATATTGCTTTGGAATTTTGGCATGGCGTATGGGGAAGGAGATAGCCTGGAAGAAAAAGGTTCTTGGACCACTCTGGTCCGGAAGTTCGCGATATGAACGGAGGGAGTACATCAACTTCATAATCTTACTACTATTGCTATAGAATGTAAGAATACGTCCCTTGGTATGGGGTCTTATACGACTTGTCGGAGTTCTTTCAATCTGCTTCCCTTTAGTCGAATATATCGACCGATTTCTGTTTCCTAAGAATTGAAAAAGTCAGTTAGTCATCCGACGGCTCTACATTATCATAGTAGATCCAGTACAATTCAATGTGGGAGACACACATCGAATTTCGTTTTGCTAATGGAATCTGCCTCAAGTTTTGCCACTTTCAACTCCAACGTCGCCAGTGTTGGCCTTCCACTTCCTGTCTCGGTTCCCTATTACATAGTTTTGCACCATTGTGAAGAAAAATGGGGGAATCTTTTCCAGATAATGTGATCATGAACTTACGATCAGAGTACTAAGTACTTTTATGATAGTCTGTTGGAATGAAGGTGGTGATTCTTTATTCCGTAAGACGCTGTGTGGATAAGCTAACAATGTTATACTATAAAAACATCAAGTCGAACGAAAGTTTTTCATGTAAAATTGGATGCTGGAGAGGAGATGGGATATAATTCATCTCGAATGAGAAATTGCATGGATTCGAATGAAGCGAAGATGCAATGAATCATTGCTTTGTCGTGTCGCTAGACTTTTCTGCTGTGTATTGAATCACCCTGACAGTCGAACAACATAATGGGCTTTTGTTATGTAACGCTATGTATGTTACAGAATAATCTCAAGTTAACTTAACTTGGGTTTGTGATCAACCTAAATGTAAATCTTCCTTTTATTCGTCCTCTACATATACTCACTCCTTCGTAAAAGCCATTTTTCTTCCTGTTTATGACAACATGAAACGCCCTGTTTGCATTAGTATTACGATTATCTGATCATAAACCTTTTGGATCTTCTGTGAAACTCTATCTGTACATGCAGAAAGAATGATCCGTGTTTTCGTTAAACTTGGAAGTGCATTTAGACTTTATTATTAAAAGATTGCACTTTTCTTGTATGGCCTGTAGTCAATAAATTACTGAGAATTTTCTAGGAAATTTCATAATTCTGTCATAGAAGTTATCGTAGATAGCTGGCTCGATAGTTGGCTAATGTATACACTTAGGAATATCATATCTATTGTAAAGTATTGCACATTTGTGGTAGATTAATGATCTTCTCCCAATTTTTTTCGGCAAGTTTGGCAAAAAAATTTTTTTTTAAATTCCGTTCTAGTTCTTAAACAACTGATTGAGATTGTTCGTGGAGTGAAGGATTTTTCAAGCAATGATTCTAGAGTAAACATCCACTTTCTTGTTTTTTTCAGTAGCCGACAGTAGGTCATTAAGGTGTCTTGCTTAAATTGCCAAGAAAATTGTATTCTTTTAGGTTCCAGAACTTAGTTGAAATTGTGATTCGAAATAAAGCCTAGCGTGTTATAAAGCAATATTCGTTTCTTGTGCTCCTGTTTTAAAAGCTTTCTTCATCAAAATTACCTTGGAAGCTTGGTATTTGTTTTGCTTGGAGATAACTACTCGTTCGAATTGTACGCACCTAACTTAAAGCAAACGGAAGGGGTGGTGTTTTCTGACAATCAGTGGTTGTATGATTACGTGATGTACCCTATTAAGTTAAGATAGAGTATGAAATTTATGGCCTTAAGAAGTTTGGACAGGGAAGCTTGCTGGATATTTGAAATCAAAAGTCATGCATATTAGTTCTCTTTTCATTTGGCTCTAAAGTTCCAGATTGAACATTAAAGCTAACACAGATTAGGGAGGAACAAGAAATGATAGAATGGCATTAAACAGATAATAAATACTACATTTAGATTAGATTCATTTCAAATTCATTGAACCGAAGTAGCCATTCCAAGTTCAAGGAATTAATGTAATGCCCCTTTTAATATTACATAATACAAAAGGATAGAAACGAGGAGAAGAGATTCTTTGACAAATTCCTAGTCAATTGACTAGGGCACCCTGGAGTAATAAAAGATTGTTTTAAATTGGACACGCTGTAGGTTTATCAGGATGATGATAGTGGGGTTTGGATTGGAGACAATTAATCAAATTCTCTAAAAACCAAGGGGGTGAGATGTTTATAGAGTGGTAGTATGTAGTGGCTTTCTGAAGAATTTTTGTTTGAAAGAAATCTTAATCTTTATGTGGAAAGTTCAAAGGTTTTATAAGTATTGTCGGCTGGTGAGGATGTTGGATACGGATTATTGTTTGTTGATTATCGTCCTTCTAAAGAAAGATAATCATTGCATAGATGATATGAAGAGATGCGGGATATCTTTATTATCCTTTAATTTCTATTTGGGATACTTGGAATTCAGTTACATTCCGTTCCATAAGATTCCAATGCTAAACCGACCTGCTGTTGAGCACTTGGGGTACATTTAAGTCTTTGAGAAGAAGGGCAACTCAAAGGGTATGGAATGATGATAGGATAGTTATAAGTGTGTAGCAATAATGTTATCTGGAATTGTGGGTCATTGTGTTCAAATGAGTGGAAGTGATGGCGTTGCTTAAAGGCCCTTGTTGAAATGATACTACCGATAAAGATTATATAGATACCATCAGTCCTACGATGTCCTTCTTTCCCATTGTTGTTGTTTTTTCTCATCATTTATTTCTACTTATTACGCTATGCTACTTCATATTATATATTACATGCTCTAGGAGACTATCAGATACAAGTTTCGAAAGAAAGATATATGTATTAGTTTGTGGTAGAATTTTGTGGCACGTTAACTTCGTAGTCCGTCTCATTGCACCCATCTTGGAGATTTGGTGGACTCTTGATGTTGATCATTGCTATTCCTTTGGATGGAAAAAGATGGCATGTTTTTAGAGCTCAGAAAACCTCTGTATGAATGTATTGAGGTCGTTTATAAGCAGTTCAGTACCCATTTTATTGCAATGGGAATAGATATCTGCACTCCGGCCAAATTGCCATAAATTAAATTCCAAAGAATCTTAACTATCAGACCAATGGTCTGTATGACCGTTAGGCATTATATGTGTTGCAGATGACTTGGATTTTTCAAATGAGGTTCAACTCTTCCATCCCTGATATCTGATGAAATGAAGGAAGGCTTAGAAAAAGTTAAATACGCTCTAGTTTTGTATGTTAAATCTTGAATTTGAAATTCAACCTATGAGCTATTTTTTGCGACTACTGCCTCCACCACCTAAGTAATTTAATGAGCTAGTCTTATTCTGAATTGTGGTATCGGAAATAGCACGGTTCTGTTAAAACCGAACAGGTTAGTCAGGAACATTTCGCAGTACTCTCCATCGTAAATTCAAACTGTGGATGGATTTATGCCTTTTTCTGTCTTCAACATTTGTTTGCGGTTTCTATTTATTCTCAACCAGGGACAGGACGAAGCTCGGGTTAACAAAATCCTTGGAATGAGAAATGGAGTTTATGGAACTATACGATAATAGTAATACATTTATTTCATATTGATAAGTCTGGAGCTAGAAATTTGAGAACTTTTAAGAACTTGGAAATGTTGCCAACAACAAAAGTCAAATGCTAGTCGACATCAGATATGCATTTCAAGTTTTGTGCAATGGGTTCAACAAATTGTTATTTCAAAAAACCTTGTAGCTCTTGAAAATTCAAACATTAAATTTGGTATTTTTTGTTTTGAAATAAGATTAATTCATCATACAATGAAAGTTGTAGCTTTAAACAGCTTTAAAAATATCTTTGAAAAGACAGGATGAGCTAATGGCAGTTTGATGAAAAATGTAGTATTCAAAAATTTTCACCGGATGATGAGGATGCTGTTTACTATAAAAATATATCAAGTTTGTTTGTAAGTTCTCTGTTGGGGATTACCTTTTGTGACATATATTTTTATACGTAATTCGCAAAAAAGAAGACAATTTGCACCATTATATAAATTTCATGGTAAATATGACATCATTTTTACATTACGTTTTACCAACAAAAGAATGAACGACAAGATTCGCAAAAGATACATGAATAATGAAAGTAAATTACCTACTAATTCTCATCTCTTATTCCATCTAGTATCTTTCACAATGTGAAACCTGAGTGTCTATAGACTTCTCATTTTTACTGTCTTTATTCCTTTGGAGCTAAGAAACTCAAAGAACTGCAAACTTCGTTACGGATATTATTCTTTTCCTAACATCCTTTGCCATTTTTCAGATCATGAGTCAGCATGCCGGTCTTAATGTGTTATTACTCACTCTAGTTCGTGGTCCAATTCCAGAGAGATTTTCGCATTATAGATTTTATGGAGGAGCAATTGTAATGCTTTTTTACATGATTCTATTCTTCTGAATATGTATATACATTAGACACGTAAAAAAATAAATTGTTAGAGATCAGAATTTCAAAGTACTTATGTGAAGGCATTTCCTTTTCCTTGAGAAATTGAATTCTATTTTCTTTTCTCTTTCAAATTCTTCTTTATTTGATAATATTTTAGCATCAAAGTGACAAAAGTTTGTTATAGGCTTCTTTCCCTTGGATAAAGAGCTGAATTCTACAAATATATACTTCCTGGATGTTAAATTGAGTTTATTTGAATTGAATTAAATTGACCCAGTGGAATCGAAAAGTTATGGATAACTGAGTAACAAAGATGACGGAATTGATATCATATCTCACTTTCACCCTTTCTTCTATAAGTGATTTGATTCAAGTGAAACTGAACTGGAATAAGTTTCTTCTTTCAAACTTACTTATTTTTACACTTACAATTTACACTCGAACCAAGTAAACTTCTGTAAGCTACATGAACTATGAACCCGTTATATAACCAAGAATATTCTTTTGTGTTTCAGGTTGATGCAAGAAGCTGTTAAAGTTGACTGAAATTGAGCCCAAAGAACAAGTTGACGGAAACTTCATTTTGTTAAAATATACATAAATTCCACCCCAAAGTTTCTGCTTTGACATCTCAAATACTGAAGAGTCAAAAAAGGCCATCAGTTACAAAACATTACAACATGAGATGAAAGGAACTTGCTGTTCTCTTGAATCACTTGCATACATATAACAATTATCATCATTATTTCACCATAAAGAAGACTAACAACTGACTGACAACGTGAGGTCCCCCTTGTTGTAATAAGCAGTCCAATCGTGTTTTAATAGAAGGGAGAGCTTGTCGAAGTTTACTTAGGAAGATATATTTCTTATATATTATGTCACAGCTACTCCGGCTGGTGATGACATCGTTTGGAGATGAGGACTCTTCATTGTGATGATGGGGGAAAATTCACATCGACTTCGACATCAATCGTTTTCGATTTTATTCTCAATAATCTCAGCTTGTCATACTACTACAAAGATACGAAAGAGGAACTTGAATTAAAATCAAAATACCAATATCAATACCAGCCGTGCCAAGCCAAAGCAGAAGGAATCCTTACCCAAGTTTATGTTACCCCCACAGCCGCTATTATCAAACCCAGCAACTAGCTCTTGAATCTGAAGCTTGGAATTCGAAATTCCAAGATCAAGTTTCGGATTCAGTGGAACTGAACCACGAAGCTGTTCACTGAAGAGGAAGGATCGAAAAGTTTTTGTTTCGTAATCCGAGACCAACAAGCGACCCCAACTTTGACTTCTGAAACCTTGTCCATTTCCCCTTATCCCGTCTGGCTTCAAAAATACTTGAGGTGAGTTTTGACACAAATGAAACCTAGAGTAAGTATTTATACCAATCCGTTTATCAAACTGTAGTACCACGGATTAATGTTTGAAATATGATATTATTATAAGAGCTATTCACACACAAGAATCAAAATATGAACTACATACTGCTACCGCTTTGTGCTTTGTTTTCTTTTGCTTCATAAAGTTATGAAAGTTGCAACAGGAAAAGGAAAACCATCAATGGCCAGAATTAATGGTTTGGAATCAATTTTTGACTTATGGATTCTACGTCAAGAGGGCAAGATTTAGTACAAGTTTGTGTTTTTGGTTTGTTCTTCTGTAGTTTCTTCCTATGCCTTTGGCTCTTTTCTTTGTAATCTTTGTTGAAAGTTTGATAAAATATTTCTTGACAGGGAGCCTTCAGGGAGGCATAATGAGAAACGGTTGGGGTTCAACACAAGAGCCAATAAGATTCCCTGAAGAGCATGATGATGTTCAAGTACAATAAGTACCAGACTAGAAACTGCTTAAGATGTCATGCCATGGTGTTTTGTTGTAATATTTTGAAAATACAAATTGTAAGAAGGGTTGCTTAATGTCGTTTGGTTCCGGGAATGGCTTTGACCTTTTCTTAAATGTTGCATCCTTGAATGTTTCACAAGGTTTAAATTTCATTTTCTATTAGACTTTCTATTCAAACCCACAATGACCTTCTCAAATCGTTATAAAAATTCTGGTGATGTTCAAGTTGTTTCTTTTCTTCATGAAATTGAATTTATTGACTGTAAATACCATGCCTGCCGACCCGTTTCGTGGTTTATGAAATAACCAGTGGTACATGGCATCTGGTTTAATTTTTGGTTAACCTCACAGACTGGGGGACCTTTCGTTGGCAAGTTTGGTATTTAATGGGAAATCGAAAATACATACAGTTTTTTAATTGAGAAGTGGTGTATATTTTTATTTTTATTAAATCAAGTTGATTATTTTTAAAATTGACTTAAGTTTTCAATAACTTCATATTTTAGTAACATATCATTTTATTTTTACATCAAAACTGATTTACAGCAAAACATTAGTAGAACAATGGTTACCTTATCAATTTTAAAATACTGTTGTTGTGTGGTCGCTTATCTAGAATTGTTTATTATACTGTCAGAAGCTAGTGTCATAGTCCAACGAGCAAAAACTCTGCTAGTGTTACAAATACAAGTGCCACAAGAAAATCCAAATCCAATAACCCAATGCCTTGATTTCTTAAAAAAGCGGTTTAAGAAAAACAAGGGGATACCTAAAAGTAAAACTGATGTCAAATCCCGGTGGGAGACAGTTTGTTTTGGAAATAATGATTCGTCACAGGGTGCATTTATTTCATTTTTCTTGTTCCAGGCTGTCCTTATGTTTTTGTGGGTAAAATGAATGATCTCTAGCTGGGAACAAGTAGATAACATTCCCATGTCCTCGTAAATACTTCTTGGGCTTTTGGGTCACATACATGAGTTGGTTCCGTTCGCTAGATTTCTTTCCGTACAACTTACAATTAGATGACTTTAATATATATTTGTTGTAATAAAAACATTGTGTATCTCATACTACCAAAAACATAGATTATCTTATACGACAAATGGTTTCTCTGACTTAAAAAACATACTATTCTCTCCTGCCTGCCTTAATGCGATGTCTGATGCGTCCTGTGGTCTTCGTCATGTCCCTATTATTAAGAAGCCACAATCCATTTCTATTTTTGAAACACATGTACAAAAACTGAAAGAATGAGGAAATGTAAAACAAAAGATTTTCACATTCAAACAACTTTTATTTTATTAACGTCGCTTCATGCAACGCTGGCGTCTGTCCTTATAATTTGTTGAATTAAAAAATCGCCCACGGCTCGTAATCTGAATTTAGTTCAAGAATAACTCTTTGATATACATGTATAATTACTACAAGCAAATGAATTTTAAAGTTAATTAGAGCAATTTCTACTTCCGTGTAAATGGGAAATATATTACAACGCAGCTGTTGATAGGTTAACCAAGCCTCTAGATTAGTCTAATTTAGGTTTTCTAAATCAACAAAAAAAAATGTTTTAAAACAGTTTTTTACTGTCGTTTTTCGTATTTCTAGCCACTGAAGTTGAACATAACTCTCTCCCAGATATTGAAGGACAGGAAAATTCAGTGATCTTCCCAAGAACGTACAGAGGCGAATGAGTGGATCATCAATCGGATTGATTTCCATGTATGACTTTATCTAGAAGAAAGATATCTCTGGTTGCAATCTCACCATCCAGTCGGTTGACGGTTTGAATTGCATCTGCTGCCTGTCGTCAATAAGAGATCCAAGTCCAACCCAATTCATCCTGGTGCCACATATTGGACTAAAAATCCCTGCTAATCAAATACTCATCCATACCCTTACCAGATGATTCCTAGAAACTCAGCCAGGATGGAAGATTCATGTCCTCAGTGCCGTAAGAGGAGTAGAGGTCCCAGCCGGATGTCAATCACTGTCACCTCAGTTCTCCTTGCTATCTTCGCATCTGTCGTCTTCGCAGCCGACGTCTCACCTACTTATGACGGTAAGCTCTTTTAGAAAACTGTTGAGCCCTTGCAATATTACTTGCTTCAGCTTTATCTTTACTGCCTCTCAACACTACAACATCTTCGGCATCTTATCCTAAAGTCAACTTAACAAATTAAAATACCCCCTGGAATTACAAGGGTAGCCCTTATTCATTAAGTAGCTGAGTGCAGGTAGCACTTATCCATCAACTTATCTTATCTCCCAATCTGACACTTTTTATTGACTTTCTGTGTAAGAAGAAATAACATTCTTATAGTTAGTTAGTTAGTTAGTTAGTTAGTATAGTCAACAATCCTGCCCCGTTGTAAAATACTTATCACACCAATTATACTTACTATAAGAATTAACAAACTAAAAAAGCTAGTTTAAACTACTGGAATTAATTACTATTACAGATATCTATTTATCTAATTACAAAATCAGTAAAATTATACTATCACAATCCCGTGCAAAGCTCTGCTCATCGGCTTTGCTCATTTTCGTTACCAAAAAAGAATTGCTTGCATCAGAGCGCACGTGAATACAAATCGGTTGTTAGATATTATATACGGTGAAAGAGCTGCTATCTCATCACTTGTATTTCATCTCTTCATGGGCAAGGTGAACTCAAAATACATACCAGGCATACAAATTAGACGAAAGTGAAAGTCAGCACGATCACCAAATGGACTTGGCTCTTCTGTCACTAGACGAATTGCTTAGGTCTGAAAGGGTTGTAATGTAGGAGAAAGTCCGAAGAATAATCCTTGAGCATTCAAGATTTTGAGAGAATGAGGGGATTTGACCCAGGCTAACGTGTAATCTCTAGACTATATAAATCCGAATGATGAACAAACCCAACTCAGATGAAATTGAGAAAAGGATATAAAATTAAATCTAATCCAACACTTCAATAATGAAACTCTCCTATGGCTTTGACTTTGGTTTATGCCTTGCAGATTCCGATTCGAATGGAGTTTTAAAGTGGGAAACTCATTTAGTTAAGTGACTGCATGGTTTCCGTGTACAGGCATTTTTATTTTTTATTAAGTAGAGGTTCCTTGACATTCTCAGTTGGATATTAGTGATATTACGCAAGAAAACCTCTGTGTTTTCTAAAAGTTGTTTTACACAACAAAACAGACCAAATAAGCGAAATAAATGTTACATACATTTATTGCATGGAGAAAACAGTTATCCTCTGTACACGCACGTTTATTTTATAATCAAAGTTGTTATTTCTACTGCAAGAGCAAAATAGGATTAGAGGGATTACATATATGTGAACACTTAACTTTCGGTACCGGACCTTAGAAGGTTTTCCAAAGCGATTGAGGTTTAAAGACTTTCCAATTTGTTCCAGGTTGGTCTGGAAGCAGTTAGCCGTTGGGATCTTATTTATTTCCAATCTTTTAGAAATTTCCCAAATACTATTTTAATGCCCCACTCTATTTATGTAAGTGATAAAAAATAAGAAAATATGAATTTTTGGTTTATCTTCCTTGAACTTTTAGTCTAAATAGTTTATTAAAAACACTTTAATTCAAGATTTCTGCCTGAAGCGCTTGAAGACCTTAATTTAAGATAATTTTTATTATTTCCCCTACGTAATGTTCTTCAGAATTAGAGGAACTTTTAAAAAAATTATGTGATATTTTGATTTTACAGTGTTGGTTGGAATTGGAAACATTGAATAACCTGATAATCAATATTTCCAATTAAGTCCTCAGGATGTTGTAGAAAATCCATCATTTTTGATGAACGTAAACTATCTCAGATACAAAAAGCAAAAGTCTAACAAATATAAATAGCAAAGTTGTTAAAAATCTATAAATTCTAAAAGGTTACATACAAAGATTTTCTGCAAGCTCACCTTTCTGAATAGTACGCAGCAAATGAGAGTGATAAATTAATGCCCTGGAGGATTTATAGATCTAAAATTCCTAAATGTAGATTAATAAGGAACATACCAACCGCTTCAGGCATTCGCAAACCTTTCTTCTACTTTCTTTTACGCTGTTGTAACGATTTCTCTCCTGTACTGAATCCTTTGAACAAAATTGAAACGATGTTACATTTTTTGGTATATTAGTCCTGTTTATATCAGATATATCACTGACAGTCTGGATTTAGTTTAACTAAATTTTTATCGAATGATTTTCAAACTTAGCAAGAGTTATTCAATAGAGTATCTCTGTATGCGATAGAAAATTTGACTATTCATGCATAAGATTGAACTGTCGATCTAAATTCCAGAATTTTACACCAAAACCTTAGAGAAAAAGTCCCTTGAATTCCTAAACGGAACGGGAAAGTAAAAGATGGATAGTTTCAGCCCCTTTGGCATTTTGCAATACTGATATGGAAAGGAAGCAGTTTGTAAAAGGTAGCTAGGTATTTGACATTTTTAGGTTACAAGGTTTTTCACCCTACATTTTCAACTAAAAAATGTAATTCCTTCAGTCTTGGATATTATAAAGCTCAGAGTTATATTAGAATAGAACCTTGAAACTAGAGCAAAAAATCTTGAAGGGAGGTCTACCGAATCTCAATTAAGCTTTGATCTATTCACGGTCCTCACGAAGCCTTTGTTTGTAGGCGGTCCGGACGCGTAAATTAAAACTTATCAGCAGGTCAGATATTGCAATAAATTGCACAAGAAATAGGTTTATAAAAATTCTGGTACTTAAGCGATGTTGACTTTGGAAATGTAAGCAATTAGTCGGATTGCACGGAATACTTACGCGACTATTATGAAAAATGCCTAGAAGTCATTTAACCTTAAACACTATACAAGCTTATAGCTAACATGTATAGCAGTGTTAAATGCTAATATCGGAATAGGGTTACTACCTCAGATTCTGCTCAACCTCTACAAACTTACATTGTGAATGTGGAAACACATATCTTCAAAAACTCCAGCACTTGTTGGTCTAGATTGCAAGTTACAAAATACATTATCTAAAGTTTTGATCAACACGAGCAATCTCTAAATGTCAGTGCAGTAAATAATTTTGAATATAGTACTGGTGGAGATATATAGAACGAGAAGTATGAACATATTTTATTATGCAAAGTTTTACATGCATAAAATGAATTAGGAAAAACTGTATTCATTTCATACTTTATTATCAAAGCAAACAAAGGTTTTTGCTCCGGCATAATTTTTCTTAATTTTCGTTTGTTATGTCAAAAAGGAAACTGTGTGGGCTGGCCAGCATTTAAACTTTTGTCATTTGACTTCTATACTTGCATGTAATATTTTATGACTTTTTTGTGATTTTCTGTTGGGTTAAAGTACATCAAGGTACTTTTTTGGAATTCTAATCCTCAAGCCTATAACTTTAGCATTTAGAAATTAAGGCAAGCACAGGCACATACGTAAGACGCTGGGAGTAAAATTATAGCATTGTGATGAAGACTATAATTTTATAATCATCATTATAAATCTGCTGTAATGTCTTTTAACCTTAAATATTACAGAAACTCGACTTCATTTTATTACAGAGCCTATAGGCAGGTACAGAAGAAATCATATGTGAACAGATTTGGAGAATGACTAGCTGAAACGTGGAAAAAGAGGATTATTTTTATCATTTAATAATAAGAGGACTTGACAGAATGTGAGAGAGATTTCCATACATAAAATATGATATGTTATATCACAACCCTTTACTAACTACTGTATAATAGTATAATGTCTTTTCTAGGCAATTACTGGGTTCATTCGTATCGCAATAAGCATGACAACATGACAAGACATGGGAATGAAATTGAACAGTGCATTACATACTTACTTGAGTCGTTGTACTGGAATGAAAGCATTATTATAACTATTATTATTATGACTATTATTATTATTACAAGGGGAAAAGAATGAATGGACAGCATGACATGAGATTCCTAACAATTTCTTACAGATATTTCTCCGTCAACATTCTAAATACAACGCATATATATGTACATATATATCATGAAATGATAATAATTATAAGTACCTGTTTCATATTCATGGAGTCAGAAAACTTTTATGGATTGGAAAGACGAAATCCAATAAAAATCATTTTTGTCATTATTCTAACACAGTTCACAGTCTTCTCATTCTCTATATAATTTGAATAGAGTTATTGTTGAAGAGATATAATATTTAAAAATGTTTATTTCCGATTACTATTGCACGAGTCTTGCAGTCAGACATGCGACTTTTTCATTAGAGTGGACACGAGGCGTTTAAAGTTTATGATGGACATGAAATGCACAGTGGAATTTCTTCATTTTGTCATCTCATCAGTCTCAGCTCTACTCCTATGTCCGTTCTTACCAATGTCTTCATCACAAACTGCTCAGTGTAAGTATGCAATTCAATTCGGTTCAGAAAAATGCAGTTAGCAGATCGTTAAAATAAGGCAGGAGTAAAAACAGCGTCAAGCAGAGTCTTGTCACCCAGGCGCCTTACATTCTGTCGCATAAGCCTCGTAAAGTTGACCCAAGTGATAAGCAATTACAATTCTTCTTGAAAGGATCGGCTTAACGAGTATAAACGATATGGTGACTAAGCCTTCAAGGGTTTAACTGAATACCTGGTTGGATATGAAGAAAAGAATTTGTGAATTAATACATGTTTCATATACTATAAAGGGATAAGGACATATTTGGAAATCTTTCACGTGTCTATGAACAAATTAAGTCATTGGATTTCACGATGACTGACACCCAATACCTCTGTCACTAAGCTTCAATTGGAAATCCGATTGAATAAAACAGGACTAACAATACCAGAAAAGGAATGGCATGAAAAGGATTAGTATTTAAAATATTTGTAGCATTAAATATCGTCTTACCTAGATCAATTTGGGGATTAGAAATACATACAAAGTTTGAAACTTAATAGAAAGAGTTTCAAAAGATGGAATTTGAATGTAAGGGATCATGTCAATTTTTTTGTATCACCTCGACGTGTTCCAAGCGTGTCATGTTGTCTGTCACAGCTCGATTAGAATTTCAACTTATGCATTCTACTCCTGGCCATAACTGGAAGTTTTATGAAATTCAATTCTCCGAGAAATACAAATATTATAAATCCAGTACCGTATATATTTAAGTCTAGCTGTAGATGGACATTCGGTTTCAAATTATTCACATGACTTGAAGGCATTGGTCAACACTAATTGCATTTTTATTCTTGAATGAGACATTCAAGCTTTTTGGCTTTGTATCAGGCTTTGTATTTGACATTATGTCCATATTTGTCAAGAAAGGATGTTTGATTCTCTGATGTTTATTTGCCAGCAATTCCTCAACCTTCAAAACACATACATATTCCATCCTCTTTCCATGTTATATTGAAAGATCCCACGAATAAGAACGGAAATGGTACACAAATACATAAAATACAATAGTGTGTGTACATATTCTCTGATAATGCACTCTCAGTTGTCAGTGTGAACCAAGACTTTGTTTGTCAGACATAAAAGAAGCTAGGAAAAGCTCGAATGTGTTCAGGAATCCGGGTTTCATATAAGACGGGAATTCCTTGTTTACTCCAATATAATGACGATGAAAGAGATGCATCGGATTCGGATGCAATTTCAGTTAGAGAAAAGGGGAGTCAAAAGGCATCATAAGAAAGCTTCAGTTATATATAATAGTATTCTCCCTCTTCGTTTGCCGAATGTTTTATGTCCTCGTTTATTACAGTCGAAGGCTGAAATATGAGCTGATGGGAGATGGATGAGGGTAAAATTGACAAATCTGACTTCAAGCTAAGCCAATCTTCCTGGCTTTTGGTGTCTTCTTCAGCTAATAAAAAGGTCCTGATCGGATAAAAATAGACTGGTGTAGAGAAATTGATCAAGTTACATTGCTGCTAATTTGGAAAAGGTTTTTTCAGCCTTTCTAATTGCTGCAACATAAAATGATGGTGGAACTTGAGCCTTCATAACATTGAATGAAGAACATTTTTAGAGGTTGTCTCAATCATATTGCACCTTTAATGACATTTGTAGATTTTTACCAGTCTCTCAAAGCGGTACATGAAGTACACACTGGGGGATAATTAAAGGTAGAGCTACAACTCCCATCCATTTTGCCCATTCTTCTTTGTTTTGTAATCCGAATGTAGTAATTACGTTGCAAGTTTATGAGCCGAAAAACGGTCTCTTGGAATTGACATGACCCTTTGTGATTTATCAAGTTGGGTGCTTGAAACGACTGCACATATTATCGATCAATCATTGTATTAAATTGCCGCAGAGGTTTGAAATAGAAGTTTAGTCGTCGACGACTAGTTACGGTAATATCAACTCATATTTCAATTTTTTAACTGCGTTTATAGTCTAATCGAATTTTGTAATGAAGTCAGCAAAGTATTTCCCTTGCATCTGCCTGTTCTTTCTCAAACGGTCATTAACCCTCACAAAAGTAATTTACCAGAAAAATCAATGTATTAAATTGAAAAAGTCCTCTGAAATTCGATTACCTACCAACTGCTCCCCCACATTTAAGTTAATGGGACTTTCGGTGTATTATTTGTACCTAGGGATGCACCCCGAAGAGTTACCACGAAGGTGTCTCATTTTGTCGTTACTTAGTGGCCATAATGATAATGACTCTGGATAAATAGTCTGAATTATTGTTATGAAGGCTGTAGCTGACTTCAGTTTACTATGTTTATAATGGGCTGCCTCCCCTCTCGTTTCATCTTATTGTTTTAGGGTCCAGTCAAGCCAATGTTTCCATAATATGTATCAGGTCGGGTTCAATTTTTCTGAACATTTTTCTTCCTCCAAACTCCCCCACCTTGGGGCTTGGAGACAATCAGAAGTCACCTTTACCCCTGTTCACCATTACGCCTTTCCTTATTTCTATTTGAAGAATGTAAAGCAAAAGAAGGAAACGGGGAAAATAATATCAGTTGGCAAGCTAAAAGAATGCAATGTATGCAATCTTCTTCGAAAGTTACCTCAAGGAAGGGTGCATAAACCTGCAATCTACCCCGTAGTGTGGACTTAAACACAGGCTTGCTTGGTTTTGGTAGAATTTCTTGGATATAATATAAAATAATGTCATCTAATGGAAATGGGAATCCCGTCCCCTTGCTATTTCCTTATGGAGAGTCTTATGGGTGGCAGAAATGGTTTAGGAGATGACTTCCTAATTTTCTTGGGATCCCAGGATTCCATAACCAGGGGCTTATACGTAGGCTGTACCATATATAATGAGCCATGTTTAGGAGTTAATTTCTCACCGTGTATAATAGCTAGGACCTTCTATTTTTCCACGTACCATCCCTGGACACTTACACACTTATTCCATTGCTTGGGAAGTGCCGAAATGCCTTGGTTGTAAAACTGTGGGGTCTGTCTCTGAAACCAAGTATTTGTGCTATTTTCAAGTTGCTGTCCGATTCAAACGTTCTTTTTCTGAGGAATCCCTTTAATTTTAGAAACAAGTAATAGTCCGATGGAGCAAGGTCAATACTGTAAAGAGGATTGACAAGTTCGGTAAAATTTAGTTCAGTAATAGCCGACTGAGCTAGCCTTGAAGTGTGACTAATTTCATCCCCTGTAAAAGTAAACTCCATCTTCCCACTTCTCTCCCCGTTTTCTCTGGATTCTTTTTTTCAATTTTTCCAATATTTTTGCATAAGCTTTTCCAGTTAATATAGTTTCTTTTAAAAAAAACTGAATTATTAATACACATAACCTATCCCAAAAAACTAGTGCCATAACCTTCTTAACTGAGACTTTCTTTATAGCCTTTAAAGGGGCTCGTGAACCTTTAGGGAGCCACTGAGAAGATTCTCTTTTTGTACTCACTTCACTGTAATGAATGTAAGTTTCATCCCCCGTAACGATTTGACCTTGAAAAAAATCAGGGTCCAAGTTATTTAGATAAAGGTTCTCCTCTGATGCAGTTTTCCTACTCTGCTTTTGATCACACGTCAACAGCTTAGGAATCCACCTCGAACACAATAAAACTAAACCCAATATGTTTTTTAAAATTCTTTACACAGAAATTACATATTGTTTTGTTTTTCTAGCAATTTTAGGAATTGTAAGTCTGCGATATTTTTGGATAACAGCCTGTACCCCTTCGACATTTCGATCATTTGTTGCTGTTTTTGGTCGTCCTGGTTTCTGCTTATCTGAAACTTCTGAACTTATAATTTTTAATCTTTTGTACCACCGTTTGATAGTAGATATATGTGGGGTATTGGAACCATACA
>JAQGBQ010000441.1:0-22045 GCA_034698485.1 Vertagopus arboreus | reverse complement strand
TAGCCAAAGAGGATTTCACTCTTCAGACTTCCAAATATGAAACACATCATTTTCTAAATCGTTTCTCACTTAATAACACACATTAATAAGGCTGACGAGCATTTTTCTGAGGTGTTGCGATGCATTTATAAGCAGTTCCTTGAGACAAAAGTATTTTCCCCAGAGCTATAAAAGTGAAAAACAATACGCAAACCCCGAGGTGATTTAGCATGGCTAAAGATTGAATTGATTGTGCAGTCTAAATGGGTTTGGCTTTGAGTAGCCGAGTCCCAAAATCTCGGACTGAAGCCAAATGCACCGGAAAGAGAGGGATCCATTAGGATCAGAATATTTTCTTCGCACTGCATCTCACATAAGACATCAGTAGTCAGTAGATTACATTCGAAGGATTCGAACATTGAAGACAGATAAGATGGATGTAGATTTATAGACGTTGGCTGGTGGTATAAAATACGTCGTGGTGGTGCATGCAGGGCTGACGGATGATAGGCAATAAAGCAAGATTGAGATTTTGAAAGGAAAGCATCAGAGACAACCTTAGATTATGAAATAAAAAGAAATGCTGGCTTTGCTTAGTATTTATTTAGTGGTTTGGTGGTGGCGATAGTGGAAAAATGTTAGTTTTCTTGAATATATTTTTTTAAAAGGGCGTCGTCTTGATGATGTGTCATTACAACTTATTCGTCTTTTGAAGAGCATCAATTCTCTCATCTCGTCCATTATCCATTAATTCACCAAATTCCAAAATGAGATGAAACGCCTTGATTTCCTCCTACTAACCAGACTAACAACATCAAGAATTACATTTTAGTGTTTAAGCATCAGACGTCTTTCTACCATGTAGGTAGTAAGTGCAGATAGAATATATTTGTTTAGTAAGTAGTAAGTCAAGCAGACAAGAAATTAAGTGCATCACCCGCATTACAATTTAGAAAGGATTTAATTCAGAATCTAGACATTCCTTGAGGCCAAATTACCCATCTATTAGGCTAATATACGAGTTCATCTGTCTCATTTGTAAAAAATACTGTTTGTTCTAAAACGTCGTTTCTTTTCTCCGAGAGGGAAAAGTAACCTTAATTCCCTATGGTGTTTGAGCTTAAGATTAGTGGATGTGGATGAATCGGGTTGGTCTACATATAAATGTTATGTAAAGCGCAGTATGTAAAATCTAATAGGTAATATATTAGTAGTTGGTAGTTAGAATTCTAGAAAGCACACATATTATACATATAACTTTTCCATGGGGAGCAGATGGATGCATTCATTGCATGAAACTGCTGGCTTTTCTGTAAACATCCGTCTGTTGTCTTGAATTATGCATTTAATGAGTTTTGGCTCGTGTTGAGAAATAAAATCATTTCAATTTTCAAGGCGTCGTTGCAAACTGCAAGATTGCTCGGATTGTTGAAATACTTACGGATTGGAAGGAGGGCGGCTTTGTTTGGTTTAGTCTTATCCTTCAATCTTTCTGCAGTTTCAGCTCTATTAGTTAATAGTTAATGAATGTCTACAATTAGAACTTGGAACGGTGAGAAATGTTGATGTTCTAATAAGAATTTAAGAAAGAACTTTTCTATATTTTTTCTTGTTCCTTGCTAGATTTTTGGTGTGTTTTAGAATTGAAGCTATCTATGTAGGTAAAATATATTCATTAAGCTTAAGAATATGGGTAACTAAATATGCATTATGTTATTTATCATGCACAAAAGGGTAAATTATTAAATGCATGGGTAATATAAATAAATTATGCAGTCGTAATGACCTACAGACAGAAACTGTAATTTAAATTTCAACTTATTTTTCAAAGTTTTAGTCGCTCTGGGGCAACTGAAGCAGAAGGGAAGTTTTGGTCATACCGCAAAGCAATAGGTATCGCGGCCTAAGTATAGGACTAGCTTAGAATATATTAAGTTCTAAATTAGGTTACATCCTGTGAATTCGTTATATGTATGTGAAGAAAGGACTGAAAAGACCGCTGGCTTCATAATGAAACATTATTATGCAAACGGATAGCAATATTTGCAAGAAGTAAAGTTGAACCTTAACACACATAATTTTAGTGTTGAACTTTTGAAGGTTTTTTGAGACTTTTAAGCCTTTTGAGCTTTGCTCTGATAGAAGGACAATTTCTTTAAACTTTTGTAGAAATTGCGGATTTCTTGTAAATTATGATGCACGAAAATCCTCAAATTCGATTCTAAATCTTGTTTCTTGACTGAGTCTTGAATTTTCCATTTATGTATATACTGTATATTGTAGCTCATAGAATGTTCCCCGCAAATATGCACTTTATTAAATGTCGTAGATTTGGACAATCTTCATTTTACATGCTCATATTGTGCTTTTGACTTGTGACATGTACGTCTTTTAATATAACTCTGAGGAATTTCTTAAATAAGTTTAGGAATGTCTGAGTTGAGTTCAGCGTAGTAGTAATCCGTTTATGACTTTAAGGAGGGGAATGTGCCAGTCAAGTGGAATACCTATTAAGTTTTAAGCTTTTAGTTATCAGATAACTACCGACTTATTCAAAAGAAGAAAAAGAATCCCATCTTGATTAGAGAGACAGGTATCATGAATGTATGATTATGATGGCTCAATTCTGAATTCATTATGAGACGGGATCCACCCTTCTGAAGCATTTTATAAAATTCCAC
The DNA here is from genome assembly GCA_034698485.1 of Vertagopus arboreus. Classification (NCBI taxonomy): domain Eukaryota; kingdom Metazoa; phylum Arthropoda; class Collembola; order Entomobryomorpha; family Isotomidae; genus Vertagopus; species Vertagopus arboreus. The sequence goes on along the minus strand of JAQGBQ010000441.1, from coordinate 19,385 downwards.
AACAACATACAAGAACAAACTAGTATATTAAACTAAATCCCTTAGCAGTGTTGTTGAAATATGCTACTCTTTTACATAACGTACAGTTTGGTAGATTATGTAAAAGTCTTGCGATGTATTTGAAGGTTGTCAGTTTGAAGTCGGTAAACAGTCTTGAAGCTTTGCTCTTTAATTTGTAAAAAAAACAGGTGGGTTTTCCTGTGAATGAATTCTTTCCAATTTAATACCAGAATTATTATTAGAACCCTGTGGTTTCAATAAATAATACGCCAAAAACCAAACTTGGTTCATACTTTTATGTATTCGTCCTTTACAACTTTGTTTGTGAAATATGCCTGATTGCTAATACCATATGGAATGTTTCACAGAGAAGTTTAATAAGTAGAAAGCCTCCTTTGAAATTTGAATCAACACTGCCTTTTGAAACCTCGAGTGGATACACTGTTGGAATTGTTACCTTGGATAAACTTTGTTCGACTATCCACCCTTTGTTGAAAATAAAGTAGATACAGGATTAGGTTTTGCTCTGTTTGGTATTCAAAATATTTCGTCATTTTTTATATACTTTTCGAGAGGATATTCTACAGATAAATGATTGATCACTCTATCAATCAATCATGTTTCATTTTTCCCATTCAGAATTCAACTTTTACTTGTTACTTCCCTTCTTCAAAATGTATTTTCACATTTTCTACTGCTATAAACCTTTACAACCATAATTCAGCCAATAAGTATAGTATTTTGACATTTTGTCGTTCAACAACATTCAAAGATAGTTCAAGTGGCTTGGTTTGGTAATCGCTTGCTTTCTATAATCTTTATGTATTTTCATCCACTAAATTCCTAAAATTGTAATCCAATTTGTATGGGGGAAAAGGCTGGTATGTGCAGAAAAATAAGAATTTATAGGTTTAGACTTTACAAAAGCCAATAACAACACTTGAAGCGTAATGGAGCTATCCTTAAAAGTGACATTAAGACGTATGATGCTAGATTATAGGTATATAAGCTTGTTATTTCTTCCTAATTAACCTAGACATAATTGGACATGATAAATTGAGCCCAGATGCCACTCCTGAAGTAAATTAGTAGAAAAAGTAGTAGATTTAGGATAAGATGAGATTCCATTAAATATCCAAACCCTGTAGAATGTAGCATGGAATCTAAAGGTAATTTAGGTACACAAGTGATGTGTGATCTGCCCCTGATGATAATTACAGTTTTGGGTTTGTTCGTGTGCCACTAAGATTTATAAAGGGGTAACCCATCAATTTGGCAATTTGTTTTCAGTCGGCTTTTTATAAAAGCTCAGTTTCATATTCCTTTTTTTTTCTCTTTTATGTTTATCACCTAGCTTTTAACTTGAAACTCGTACAGTAGTGTAATACCGCAGAAGAGATTAAATGAGGAGGTTGTAAAATGATATATGGATGGCAGGGTGGCAGATTCGGAATATTCAAGGGTCATCCATTCTAAGCTCTGGATCAAATGACTTTTCTACTTTACAGATATCATATGTTTTTAGATTTTATTGAAATCTGTGGATGTTCTGTAATCTTGAGAAAGCAGAAGCTCAAAATCCCAATCTACCGACTCTATCCTCCCTGTCAAACTTCAAGAGTTAGTAGTCACGCAAATGAGATTTTCTCTTGTGATTACTATGTACTTATCTCGTTCAGTGCTCAATATGTTTCTGGAGTTTGATACCGTGTGATTACGAGTATTATTATTATTATTTTCTTGCATGATATCTGCTATGATGAAAAAGTATAGTAATATAGCGGGTGCCGAAATTAATGAATCCAGATTCTTCCTCCTTCACGAAAAAGAGACCAAGGCCAAGGTGACTATAAGTTCTGCTAAGTAAAAGCCAAAGCCAAGTCGACTAAACTAAACTCAGATGAAACTCAGGGTCCAAAAAGCACTTTGGTATTATTAGCTCATAAGTAAACACGGATCGGGCAAATAATAAAACTGCATTAGGACTCTTTATCCTTTATGTTAGAGGTTTTATCATAGTCATGTATTGTAGATTATCTTTTGTACTGCACAGAGTTTTTCATATACAAAATGTTCGTCGTAATATTATTATGTGTGTACATATTTAACTCCTTAGAAAGGGCAAATTGTATGCTAATTTAGCCAACGGCCGGTATTATTTGAAAGCAATTACAGACTTATATGCAATATTCTAATATATGATCAGACTGGTCTTTACCAAATATGTAATGTGTGGACTTTGTGAACATTAGAACATGTGACCAATACGGACCCAAGGGCAGACAGACTGTCCATATGGATAGACCATTGATTAGTATTAAAGGATTTAAAGCCATATCTAATGAACCCTGTGGTGCAAATTTATGAAATGTATTTATGAACGTGTTTATTCTTCTGTTTACTTTTCTACCTTGATTTTTCACATTCGTGGTCTTGCATTAGTTTACTTATCATCATTGTGATCTCACCTTTGCTAAAATGACAGTCAGGATTTTCTACCATGAGAGTTGGGATTGTACTTTTCGAAAACTATATCATGTTTTATATATTATTATTATTTATGGCCTTCGCACTCAGTTATATTCATATAGTATGTAATATTCATGATAAGATAAGAAAGTCATAAATAAATACATGTTTAGGACATGAGAGTCAGACTTAGCACCAGCACTTCGCTTGATTAGAATGAAGCAAAGTGAGTTTGCATGAAATCCATTATTTCATAGGGCAGAGACAGGTAGATAATGTAAAAGTAGAGGTGCATTTATTTACTTTGTTTGGTATTGTCTCACCTTGACTTGTGAGTTCACATATCCAAAATTCAAACATTGAGATTCAAAGAAGTAACATCACTCACAAACGGACATGACATTGTCGTGGTGGTGGTGAACCCCAAGATGGGATGGATATGGTTTCAATCTCAGTTCAAAAGATAGATAGACTGCGAAACAAAATGAGTTTCTTCTCATTATCAACAAAGCCTCTGTATTGTCCATTAAGATTAAAGTGCGAATGCCATGAGACAAATAAGGAATTCTGAATTTGTAAAATGTATCTTCGCAGCAAGCAACAGATTAGGTTTCATTGGGCAGGTTATTATACGAGGTTCTAATTTATAAGTCTGCCAAGATAACTGTTCACATATATTTCTTAATACGAAGGCTTTTGATGAGATGAGGATTATTAAGACTGGTAATGAATGTCAGGTTTTGTCAGGTAATATGAAGACCACTGCAAAGCCAAAGGCAAAGTGAGTACGTAGATAAATTGGGACAGACCCTATATAGCCATGATAATCATTTCCATATTGAAATATTGACAGAGAAATGAAAATTCTCAGTTTTCCTCTTCAATCTGATGCCATGTACTACAACTAGCAACAACAGAAACCATAAAACATAGTTGGCGTTAATGGGGTTAATTGCTTCGATGGATTTCTGCCGAAGGCATCAAGGAAAACACCAGCATCAGCAGAAAGAACCACAACGAGGACCACCATTGCCAAAACCCATCTCAAAGATCTACAAGATTTATATTAGCGAATAAATAATTTTGCATAAAGAGATTGTTATATGTACGTGGCAATGCAATGGCAGGCAGGTGAGGTCGACAGACTCCTGTTTCAAATTTTCAAAGCAAAATCTATACGCTTACATTTTATCAACTCGGGATCATCCATTAATTCATATTTCTAAATTCCCTTTTAAACTTTTCCTATAGTGATTAAAATAATTGTCATGCATTTACCCGGTGTATGGATGACCCACCGGGTAATTTCGGGTCGTGTGTAGCAGTGGCTTTTATCTCTTGTGAGTTTGCGAGAACAACAAAGTATGTATTCGTGAGTACGAATGCTTCCAGCTATAATATTATGGACTGGTGGTTGTTCTTTGATTTTCCCGAGTGAAATAAAATATGCGAAAGTTCCGGGGGAAAGCAAATACTATTAGCCAAGTGAGGAACAAAGTCAAAAACACAGTGTGTTCAAGGTTTCTGATGATGATAGTGATTATTTTGCTACGCTCAAGTTTTCTTTCTACATACATATTGCGTTCTTTCCTGTAATAATGTTTCACAATTTCACCTACAACTAATACAAGTTTCTCTGATATCTGATGAGAAAATGAGAATAGTTTGCCCTTTGATCAAGAATAATAATAATAACAAGCTTGTCTAATTTGATCGTGGTTGGGGTTTGGTGTGGTGCTGTGTTTATGAAAGCCTAGATAGAACGACGACAACGGCCATGAGAGAGTTATCCTCCATTCTCTAAATCTCGGGCGCATCTTCTTATAAAGATTCAAACATGAGAGAACTGTAATAACATTGACTAATCCATGGGAGGACATATGAAAAGTCTCAGCGTCTCATATACTTTTGCCAGCATTTTGCCGAAGGTTTCCCATCAGCATGAGGTCAAGTGCTTTCCACCACAACCAAACCCATCATCATCATCTAAGAAAAACAGACAAAAGACTTCATCTCGCCTCGCATGTCTCTTGATTGACTTTATCAATTTTTCAACACGTTCAACTAATCCTTTGCCGTCTCATTTGGTGTCAGTGTCGGTACTTGACTCTTTCCAGTCCTTCAAAAACTGTTTCTCATAAAATAGTTTCTGCCTGTTCACATGTTTTTCTTCAGACATTCAGGAGGAAAGACTTTGGATGACAGAGAAGGGATTTTGCACGGTTTTAGTCTTGGTTTGTCGACTGGACTTGGATAAATTCTGTCAACTTTCGTCTTTTCTTATCATAAAATGTTGAATGCTCTCATTTTTTTATGTTTTGAGAATTTTTGAAGAAAATTGAATAGCCTGTTGGGCTGAGTGTTAGAGATGTAGTTTTATATTTTATCGTGTCATGTCGTGTCATAACATAATGTTGTCACTTTACACAGTAGAGTCAGACTTTCTGATCCTTTTGTTATTTCCCCCTGAGAGAATTAAAGTAAGTTGAGTGGCCAATTGAATTGGTACTGTAGAAATAAAATACAAATTGAATGCGAAAAAGGTAACTATATAACCTAAATAAAAGTGAGAATGTCTACTATTGCACTTAAGGGATTGCATAATACCCGAAATCTTATACTATGTTCATAAAGTGAAAAAAAAAATTGTAAAACTGTAATAAAAGCTCTGACATATGGATATTCTCTGACTATTTGTAGGAATTTCATGACTACCTGAAAGTGCCAATTGCAAAGGGGCTGTTTAAGTTAATTACATATTTTCTTTCAAAATATGTAGACATTAAATATTAAAAAGTAAAAGCAACCGCTTTGCCTTTTGGTGCGTGTTACGTTTGTTTAAAAATGTAGGAATGTGTTGAATTGGAATTTCGATAAATACACAGCGTTAGTTTTCTTTTTCTTCCTCAAAAGATTTGAAATAAGTAAATGTTGTAACCCCTTGAGGAATTGAACTGAAGAGTTTAAGAAATGAAACGATGGTGGAAATTGGGTTATTTTAGAGAAATACGAATGACTTTCTTTAAAGAAGAACCATCTCGAATTCTAAAGGTACGTGTGTATTATTTAGTCTCTTGAGTGTACGTGGGAACTGGAAAACGAAGTCTCACTCGTAATGCAATATTTAAACAGAGCTTTTACAAAAGAACCTTTTTGACATGCAAAAAGTTTTTTATGGCATGTTCAATATTTGCACCAGCTTTCATATACAAAAAAAAAACTTTGTAAGAAAAAGATGTTCCTGACACTTTTGGTATCTTACCTTCTGATGGGTTTTGAAGCTTTTGCTGAAAACTTATTTTTAAATCGAAATTATATCTAATATTAACTTCTTCTAACAAAATGACACAAAAAAACATTCATAAAATGTTGTCTGCTTGGTCATTTTTGGAATATATTCTTTGTATATATGGACAGAGAGATTTTTTGTGTAATGTTAGCAATCTCATGATGATGATAATATGCTTCTACTTATATACTTGTTTAGGATTCTTCAAGAGTTTAACTCTTAGTCAAAGCATAGTTTAAGATGTTTGAAACTTTGGAGACATTTTTTAAGTCTTCTTCTCGGTCTCCTGTGACACGCTAAGTAAACGAATAAACGTTTGTTTGTCTTGCTTACTTAAACGAAGATAGTCTTCTGTCTGTTGTATCACATAGCTACAGACCGCTGTGACTCTGCAGTATGTTTTTATGGGATATGTCATCTGCTGTCAAAGTGTCCGGTCAAAGCCAAAACGAAGCAATAGATTTAGACTTAAGCAAACGATTTATCACTATGCAAATATAATTGATGTCTTGATTTTTGTTTATTTTAGATGACTGTTCAAAAGTCCAATGTCCTGAGGTGGATCCTTGTCCATTAGACAGCTACAGATTGCCCACAATTGTGGACACGAATCAACATCCTCATGGCATAAGCAGTAGTATTGAAGACGACCATCAAGTCATTTGGGGCTGTTGCCCAGCAATCCGAAAATGCCAGTGTATTCCGGGGCTTCAATGTTCTCCTCCAGAATGTCCTTATGGATCTGTTCCGAAAGTTATTCTAAATGCTACGGGAGAGTCGGGGCGATGCTGTCCCAAATTTGAATGCACAACTTCTACAAGTGAACAAGACAGGAGTAAGAAAATTGAATTTCTTATGCTTTCTGCTTCAGATGACAGGGCTGATTTTTTATTCACGGTGTAGCTTGTCATCATCAATGATTTACGAGAAGTAATATACTGATGGCATGCTTCCTCCAGATAAAAATATATGTAGTTGATTGGACCAAACTAAATCCGCCTCGTCTGCTGCTTGCTGTGGTCTTCCTTCCACCAAACACAAAATCTTTGTGGCTGACTTTTATTACGAGATTAATTTTGATTTCTATGTACTTTGTTCTCTTTCCATATAACGCAAAGAGCTATTCGAACCTAGAGATACCTGAATCTTCTACATTGGTTAGATTAGGCTGCAGCACACTTTCTTCAACTACGAACATGTATATGGTCATGGTCCTAATAATATTTCCACGTTCAAAGATGAGGGATAAAAAAGTTGATAAAATTAGAGAAGGAAATGGGCCGAGAAGATGAAGAATATTCCTTAGAGTTCATACTAAAGAGTCTGTATTTCACGAGGAAATGACAAATGTCTTATCTAAGGGCTGTCCACTTATTTTGGCCAAATCCTATCCAATAGAACTCCCAGACTAATGGAGGTTTAAATGATGGAGTAGATGGGAAAGTAATTCCCTGGAGTGGTAACGACAGACATGAAAGGCCCTTTTATACCTTTCCAAGTCTTAATAAAACTGGATGGTGCTCCTGAAGAACTGGGCCATACTTTCCTCTCCACTCCTCCTTGACTTTCATCTCTCTTAGCCCAGATATTACTTTCATAATAATAAGAATATGGTCATGGTTTAGTTAGTACTGTTGGCCAGCCATAAATTTCAGATTAATTATCAGGAGAAGGGAAGGAAGCTAGTTCAAAAGGCGTACATATAAAACATATACATATATAGATATACTATAGAGAGACTTCTTAGAGTTCCAAGATCCAAGAATCCAAGCCAACCAATAAAGGTAGTGGCCCTACACACTTCCAAGAAGTCCACGAAGACGAGAGAATATTACACGATTACACGCTTTGATGCTTTTAGCTCTGCTGACTTTTAGTTGGAATTTATTTCTAAACTTTTCTTCCCAAATTAATCTTTCGAGTTATATATCACCTCTGTGTGCTTGGCTGTGTTTGTCTAGTTATAGTCTATGTAGTAGAAGTATAATTTTAAATGTACTACAATACATACAGATATATCTATGTTTGATATGGAGTTTTGGTTTAGTTTGAGCTTAGAGCTTTAAACTGCATTAAGAAGCTGGGGTGCTTAAAGTGGAAGAAGTGGTAGTTGATCCACTAATGGAAGTGAAGTGGAGATGATGACGAGAGAGCCGTTGGAGAAAAACAACAAATGAATGATTAAGAATGGAATTAAGAGATAATTGAGATTTTTAATGGGGATTGAATTGTAGGTGTGGACGATGAAGAAGGAGGCCAAGTGTTTCGCAAATGTAATTATAATGGACAAGAGTACCACTCGGGTGAAACTTGGTCACATCCTAAAGACTGCACGGAATGTTTTTGTCACAATGGAGTTGTGTCCTGTAAACCTTTCAAATGTGATCTCCCTGCTGAGTGTCGACTAGCTCGCACTCCTCCACAATCATGTTGTCCGGTTTGTGAAGGTAAATCATTCTTACTACTTGACATCTTGTCACATCCCCAAGCCCCTTAGTTTTTAGCTCCAATTCCGATCCTCTACTGCTTTTTGGGGTCATCCATAGAATCAATATTTGACCTATTCTCAGTCTCCTCATTCAAATCCATGCAAATTTTCTATTGGCCAATTAAATATTTTTATTTAGTCATTCTAGAATCCAAAAAAGATGTACTCCATGTAAATCTAAGTTTATGTTGATAAAACTTTCTCCAATTTTTGCAGTTCAATTTTGCATTTTTATGAATGGCCCGTGAAGAATATTTTTTTTTTGTCATGCCATAAATTTTCTTTTCTTTGGCTGAATTTGCAATATTACATCTCCAAGTCTTTGATGATGATAATACTGATGAATGATATAAAAAGTCTAAAGGTCTTGTTTGATTTGGACCTCAGGCTGTCTGACATCAACTGGGGCAGTTTACAACAATACTGAGAGTTGGGAAGAAGACCCATGTACAACTTGCACATGCAACGAAGGCCGAATCCAATGTCATGCTGCCATGTGCCAAACAAGTTGTTCAAACCCGAAACACATCCCTGGAGAATGCTGTCCCCGATGCGATAGTCAGTTTGCTCATTTATCTTTTTATTAAAACCGCACTCTACATTTAACCACAACGAGCGCTAGACCACATCACATCGTCCCTGAGAAAGGGAATAAAAAATGCATTATAGATGCATGCAACTTGCTGCATGCATACCAAAATGTGATGTACAATTTGTATTTTGAGCAAGCATGCATAATTTATTTATTATCTTTGTGCAGATGGGCTACCACAGGAGAAAGCAAGTTGCCCGTTTTTGGACTGTCATAGAAAAGACTGTCCAAACGGATTCCGGTTGGACAAGTCGGGCTGTCCTACTTGCAAATGTATCAGATGCCGTAGTCTACTTGGTTGCAGTTTAAAATGTCCGTATGGATACGAATCGGATGTTAGGCAATGCCCAGTGTGTGAATGTCTGTCGAAAAACGCGGATAATTTGTTGCTACCACCGAGAGAAGATGAAGAAGAGAAACTGGTGCATATCACTACAAAAAATCCTATGTGGAATACCAATACAAAAAAAGGATATTGCCGTCAAACATCCGATGGCATCATGAGAATAGAAAGCGAAGAATGGGCAGATCAGTGCAGAAGATGTATTTGCAAAAACGGCTCGGAAATGTGCTCTTTAATCACTTGCAACCCTCCGAGTTGTGAGCATCCCGTTTTCTTTCCGGGAGATTGTTGTCCAAGATGTCCAGGTTCGTCTAATACTTTTAATGTTTTTCAAACTCTGCAATGAATGACCCACAGCCATTAATATAAAGATGTTCCATTTTCTACAGATGAGGAAATGGGTCCAAGCAATTTTAATGTCTCTGTGTGTCAATCATCGGACGGATCTCAACGTTTAGAAGGAGAAATGTGGAACTTAAGTCCATGCTTAACGTGCACATGCCATTCGGGGCAAGTTCTCTGTACTGCTCCGGATTGTCCACCAACTCCATGTCCAAATAGTTTCATGAAGAATCCTCATGACTGCTGTCTCAGTTGTCCCTCAAAAGGGGAGAAACGAGATGGGGACATTCTTGAACAGCTGAATGCCTTCACGAACAACTCGAGTCATTCCAAGAAACCAATTTGCTTGTCCGATGATTCTGCAAAGAGCTATTCCGAAGGAGAGACGTGGAAGGTATGGACATACTTTTAAAATATAAAGTTAAAATTAAATTTTTCAAAGTTCTTTGCGTACTACAAGGACGCATCATTACATGACTAGAACTTTTTTATGAGTTTTTTTCTCTCTCAGATATATACATATAATAATAATAATATATTATACTCTTGTACATAATAACACAAAGCGGTATTTTACTTTCCCTCTCCATCTTTTTAGGTTGGGGCCTGTCAAAGCTGTATTTGTGAGAGCGGCCGAATCCAGTGCTTTTCAGTTGGAAAATGTCCACCTCTAGAATGTGACCGACCTGTTCTGGCCACCAAAAATCAATGTTGCCCCATTTGTCTCGGTCAGTAAGCTGTACTTCCCGTAATCCATTATTCCTTTACTCTGTAGTCTAGAGATAGCCAGCTTTTCTTTAGAGGGTCATACAACAGCGATACCTCCGTAGCTTTGAGCGTTGGGGTACAAATTGCGCTCATTTTGGCATTTCTAAGATAAGCGTGGGTGCCCCTTGATACATACAGGGATGAAATGTTATACTCTACATTATATAGTAAGGATATACAATATATTACTAGAAGACAGGGAAATATAAGCCATTTATCTTCCCTTTATGGATGCTTTCGTAGCCCTTGTACTCTTGAAAATCTTGTATTTTGATACGTAAAATGTCATCTAATGTCGCCTCTCGAGGGCAAGTCTCATTTTTTCTTTAGCACAAAAAATCCAAGCTAATACTATGAAATAGGAAAAGATGTGTAATGTTGAATTCTGAACAGATAGGTATGTAACGTTAGCCAGGAAGAGTTATGGGAGTGACTTTTTAAGAAAAGGACAAAAATCATATCTTCTGTCCTTCTTTAGAAATACAGGGAACCATTTAGGTTTCCTTTCGGAAATACAACTAAGGATCGTAAAATATAAAAAAATCAAGTGCAACCACCCAGCACTGGCCATTCCCGACAAAGGTCCCTCTTCTGTTCCTTTTCTTGAGTGTCCATATGTGACCTCCTTTTCTATGTATATCTACACATTCCATATGGTGGCAGTGGCACTCTGTAGTCCACGAACATCTGCAACTCATTATTAAATATGTATTCCTGGTCCCCATCAAAAGCTCGTTACTTTCAAAACGTTCAGGGGTAGCAAGGAAATATTAATACATGCCCTTTCCTAGTTTTATTGATTTGACATCAAACACAAGCATACTTATATATAAATATATAGATGTAGTGTTCCTGTCAGAATCAACTCAGCGAATCTTGATGTCAAAATTTAATACAGATATCAGTGGGGGGCAATACTAGCAAAATTAGATTTAACTTTTCTTATATAACAATAACCAAGTGAACTTGGATTTTGTACTACCAGTAGTAACTTGTAGTAAGTCAAGGACCTTTTACAATATGAATCTGTCTTCTTGTTTGACTTAGCTGAGCTGAGTCAAGAATCGTTTACATGCTTCAGTAAATCTGTCCTTTAAACTATTCCATCTCAAGAGTTGGAATCCTAGAAAGTATAAAGCTATCAAATTAAAAATCGAGTTGAATCTAAATCTTAACCAGACGTCTGTATTTTAACGGAAGTTCGTATAGGCACTATAGCGTTTTTATCTACATTCATAAGCTTAAGCCTTTATCGATAATTTGATTCCATCCTGAGGGCTCAATTGTAATTTTTATTATTGTTCCTCCAGCTTATAGTATATCCTTTAATAGAATAAGAAAAGGCTTAAATATCTGTAAATTTTTCTCTAAATTTCTATTATACTCTGCTCGACTTTCTCTTTACTCCCAAGCACTTAAAAAGTTACTCAAGTTTTCTATGCTACTTTCTCCAGAGAAAGTTTTTTTAAAGCGAGGATTATTGCATTTGTAGACAAAGGGACTGAATATTTTCTATTATGATTTCATGTTTCTAGGCCAAGGAATAAGAATATCCTTAGCTGAGGATATCGATGACTCCAGCAGAAGACCAGGGGATACTAGTAAGAAATTAGAAGGAGGAGGTATAGAGCCCCATTGTGCCATATTGATTGCCTCACTTATGTGTGTAACAGTAGTGCTAGCTCTGTTTGTTATGAGACAATGTTTCTGCCGTGGTTCGTCCCGGAGATTAATTAAGAAGGCACCTCCCTCATTTCACTCATCGAACTCATCGAATAATCATGAGACCCCACCTGTCACACCCTGTTGTTACAAGTCTGACTACAACAAGTACTCTAGTTGTGCTCAGCTATCTGAGCAAAAGCCCTTGTTTAAACCATCAAGTGAGTCCTCTCCCTTGGGCAACAACAGTGACAAAGTCTGATCCACGTCAAATCCAAACTATCAACTTAATCTTTCACAGCCCTCGTTATATACTCCATGTACATAAATCATAAATAATTTCATGTGCTTACATGGTGGACACTCTCTACAAATTATACAAGCCCTAATGTTCTTTCCTGTATACATAAAAGCAAACAACAGTGAGTTATAGTGAGTTCTCATCATCATCAGTCATTCAACTTTCACAGTGTCTCTATAATAAAACTATTATAAGCAAACCAGATCAAAAAAGCAACAAACCAACCCCATTATATCCTGCAGTGTGTAATAATAAATTAAATGAAATCCTTAATTGCTGTATAAGTATTAATCGTTTAAGTCCATGTCTACATCTAATCTACATATGCAGATCTTCGACATATATATCGTCACCACGATTATCATCCCAACGACAACCAATTGAAATAATGCCTCTCTATGAAGTAATCATTTTCTATTCATTGATAGAAACCTTAAACGTAAATGCAATGACTACCAACTTGTTTGACATTATGAAATGAGCTGACACAAAAGCTTATAAAGTACTATTATTATTAGAGTGTGCAGTTATTATTATTACAATTTATTGAATTCAAAATCCGATGAAGATACAGACTATACCAACACCAATAGTCTGATATACATACAGTCTTCTAAAACTCAGAGTTGATTTAACTCTTGGGATTATTACAATAATAACCCTGCTATTGAATGTACTCATTAATATTTCTACACGTGAATTAGGAAGGGTTGATCAAATAAAACATCCTCAACCATCAAACACACCAACATGTAATAATAACAACAATAATGAATTTTATGCACGGATGATGTTGGTGATGAGGATATAGTCAAGTGCGTGTACGTGACTATGGAGTGGCTGGAAGATGATTTTATTTAAGATGCGAGTCATGTATGTCAGTTTCATCATCAACTAGAAACATTTTCATGTTCATTGGCTAACAAAAACTGTTGAATTATAACATTAAAAGAGTTAGATCGTACCAAAGGATAAGAAAGAAAGAGAAATAAATATCTATCAATTTGTGTCTGACTTAGAAGAATTACAATAGTTTGCTATGTAACTATATTATTATTATTACTATACGAAACTCCAAACTATAAAGTAGGAATTATAAAAATGTATACAAGTTATTTGTTCCGTATATAGATTGATGTTTGTTGTTCGTAATTCATATTAACAGCGATGGATGTAAATCTATGTGTTGTAATTATGTATCAAGGAGTTAAGGAGATGGATGTAATAATTTGTATGGAAGTTTCAAAGAGGTTTGAATGTTTGAGCAAATGCTAAATGGTTAGAGATAAAAGGACAAAGTTTTATTTTTTTCTCATGAGAGCAAAACTTGATTGATTGATATACGAGCTGTCGAATGACTTATTCTGTCTTGTAAAGTAAATACCAAATAATTACTTCAAATCGTGCTTGTCATCTTACATGTAAAGTTTTAAATGTACGCGTCGTGATTGCATTTGACGTTCCACATACAACAAGTCTAGAGTCTTGAGCCTCGAAGGCTACTATTTGAATTTTAAACATTTTAACTAGCCCGAAGCCTCGATTTGTTTAACTGTAGATTCTAATAAAATCTAAAGGTTCTCAAGAGACAAGTGCACATGAAAAAAAAAGCTTAACAAGTTCAAACAAAAAAATGTTTAAAAACGAAACACCCTTAACTTTTAAGAAGAAATGAATATATAAGCTTTTTTAAATAAAAACTCACTACTACACACATAATATTTGTAGGTAGCTGTTTATGTAAACTGTCTAAGTACCTAAATACATTACATACCTATTAAGTATTTGTTTTTTCGAAATGTCGACATTGATGTTCTCGTTAAAAATATAACCGTATTTGCTTTGTGATTACGATTTACATTAATAGCATTTATGTATTTACGATGATGACGACGACAAGTCGTAAGTTTCTTATTCAAAAGAGGTGAGAGACGAAAAACACAGCATGTACAATTTTAATATTCTGAAGTTGGAAGTCTTTTGAAAATGGTGTGGGTAATTATCACCCTCGTTAATCTTTCATTTTATTACTTAGATACACAACAACCTAAGTTATAGTAAAAAAAAACACTCTAACATAAACGTAACTTGTGTTCTTAATGTGATCTTGTAAAGGAATAGTATTATGTATTATCATCAGGACGAAGAAACATAAAATTAAAATAAATCGCTGGATTATTAATATGTTGGGGGTTGTGGTCTTGGCATTATTTCTTATATAAAAATATCTGTTCAACTTTATACTAACTTTAAATTGCAAAGCGAATGAAATACACATGTAAAAATTTATTTTACTAAAAGGAGTTAGTTTTAAAGAAGCAACTTAATCACTTGGTGCTATTAGGCAACTAAAACCCATCAAAACGAAATGCTACTTGCAATTTACCTACTCGTTTAACATTTAAATGAATAAAGTCTGTCTTTATGTATAATTATGTTAATTATGCAAATTACAAGTTCTAGGAATTTCATTTATCTTTGTCTCTATGAGCTGTATTATTATTATTATTGACTATAAAAACAGCCATGAAATGAACAACACAGTCAGTGAACATATCAAAGATCAAGTTGAAAATGATTGATATAATAAGATAAGGAAAAGATGAGCAGATCAAGATTGTTCAAAATATGAACGAGTTTTTGGTACTACATGCTTCTAGATCCTCTACTACAAAACTACAAAATTATTATCAAGTTTATCGCTATGTGCAATTTTATTCCGACTTTGTTGTTAAATATATGTAATGGTAAATATATGTTTTAAAACTCATGTGGTCCTCCTCAGTGATTATATATTGTATAAATGTTGAATTAAGTTAGAAAACATGGACAGCCGTATATAATAATAAAACTTTCGAAAAGCCAAAGTACAAAAAGTTTGATTTTGCCAAAAGTTTTTGTTGATGTTGACTCCCATCTCTATCGGACCGACTACGCCTCCCTTGATGATTCGGTCTGATTATTATGTATTGTTAAGCAAGGAACTTCCTTTAGAAGCTTTCACTTTTACTTTTCCCGGCCTAACCCAAGCAAAATATAAAATTTAACTTTACTCTACTTAAACTTGTTCGAATCTGGCAGCTGGAATTTTGAATCTGGAATATATAAAACATCTCAAGCCAGGCAACAAATTCCCATCGCCCTTAAAACTCGGGACATAAAATAATTGGGCACTATATTTATACAGTATACTAAACTACTTCGTCATTTAAGGAAATACTATAAAGGATTTTGCACAGATGAAATAACATAAAACAAAGCCAGAACTCGGAGAAAAGTTACTCTATTTACTTAGTTCATTTCGGATTTATTTACCTTTCCCGTTCCAACTACAATTATATTTTCTGGGGACAAACCTCTAAACAGAACAGGATATGGATTATTTTAAACACAGGGTAGATTAAACTTTATTTATGCTCTTGTCATCTCATACTTCTCTTATTCATCCGAAGTCGAAGGAAACTTCCGATTTTTATTAACCATTGGGAATGGTGGATGATAAATGAATTCTGCCTCTTCTTCTGAATCATCCTCTTGTCCAAAGGCTCCGTTATCATCGCCAACAGTTACAGAGGACGGAGGTACTGCAGATTTCTTATTTTTGCTGACTTTTTCAGGTACGACACGTTTCTTGATGCCTTTTAGTTTGCGGGGGTCTGGAGGTGGAGTCCAAAATTTCATGGCCTTTAGTTGCTGCTCAATCTCCGTCAATTCACTACAAAATAAAAAAAGATCGGTCCCACTTATTGACAATTCTTAACGAGAAAAAAAGGTAATATCCGACATCTGGGTTAATAGCTCAAGTAAATTAAATTTCTTGCGCCTGAGTCAATTTAGTAAAGAAGAATTAAACTATCAAGTCATTAAACGCCAACGGCGAGTAATAAAAACTCTGGAATTATACGCCTAGTCGGAAATACCTCATAATTTTACTTTACTGGAATGTTGATAGTTCAAACGTTGAAAGTATAAGTGCTTGTTTCCGTCTGAATAATGACAACGACCGTCCTTATGCATACTAATACAATCCTGAACTCGGCTAACAAAATAAAGGCCATAATTCCATAAGTTAAGCAGAGGCAACCTATTTAATAAATATAGACTATAGAAGTAATTTAGGAAAATGTGGACCGGAGGTGACAAGATTGAGACTTTATGAGAGGAGACGTTGAAAGTCTGGCTTGAGAAAATGTACAACAGCAACAAGGACGACACGATAAAAGCATTTGCAAAAGACTATCAAACTTCTCCCCAGAAATTGTTTTCCGCTCTTTCGCAACTTTCGCCAACTTTTGTAACCAAATTCGCAATTTCACAAATTCTCAATCTGGTCTGGATCGGAACTTTGCTAAAATCTTGGCTCCTTTTTGCTTTCTTCTCAAATTTCCTGCTTTGTAGAATAGAACAGAGAGCATATAGAAGGAATGAGTTACATCCTTCCTGTTTACTCTTACTCTCTGGTCTTGTAAATTTGTTTAACTTGTATAGTAGAAACTAAGAGTTAACAAAAGTTATAGACTGGTGCAACTATCTACTAACCTTTCAACCAAAAGTTCCAAGATGAAATGTCTTATTCAATGATCATGGGAAATAAGACTCGTTAATCCAAGCACTTGCAAATAGAGTTCAATATCTCAATGTCGAGAGATTCACTACAGTCCAACTTTATAAGGCACACTTGTAAATCCCTTCATGAAATGAACTCTGTGTAATAAACCCTCGTTACTTTAATTATCTATCAAGAGGACAAATGCTTACAAGCTCTTTTAAATCCCTTGATTATCATTTCATCGCTAAATTCATGCTATCGTCGTCAGCACATCAGCTCCCCTCTGATTGTCCCTTGCCGACTTTGATATTTCATATACATTTAAGATATCTGTCATCTAAACACGGCTAATTGATAATATGCTTTCGTACAATAGGTCCCTTTCAGAACTTAACTATTTAAATCGTTTCTGGTCAATTAATTCCAAATTCTAAATTAAACCATCTTCAATTTCTTTCTCTGTTCAAATAGCCCCAATTTGAATTATAGTCGATGAAAGTCGAGCTGATGTTACATACATACTCGAATCTGTACTGTACAGTTGAGTCATTAACAAAAGTCAAACTGATTGTGAATTAGAGTTAAATAAGTGACTTGCTTTGTATAAATATCAGAGTATACTCCAGGAAGAACTACAGTCCGTAGTAGGAAATGCATCTTTAACATGTTCTCACTCTCTCTCGACTTCATTTGTTGATGAAGAAGCCGAATCGATTCCTTTAATGCCCCAACTGGAATGCAAAATAAAAGGAAACGGATGTAACATACGTTGTAAATAAATACAGGTATTTCCATAATGATCATAAATAACTCATGAGTTACAATAAATTCTGCAAGCTCATATAAAAATAACAGACACAACATACTACTAAAAAAACAACCAAAACCCACCTTTCTTCGCATCGGGTTTAATGAGCCCTTCGATGTTTGGAAATACGGGGAATAAATCACCAACAAATTCCGTCCGAAATCTGTCATGAGTTGAAGCCTGTTTCTTTTGACCTTTGCTAGTCTCTGTAGTAGCATAATTGTACAGCTCTGCAACTCTGTTTGTCGACATGCTGTTACACAAGTCTAGGAATTCTCTATCATCTTTAATTAAATTTTCAACACTTTCTCCACCTGCGGCTGATTTCAGTGACCCAGAAGAACGGGCAGAGTCCGAAGATTGGGATCCATTTGAAGAAATATTGATTCCTGACTTGCTTAACAAGGCTGTTTCCAAGTTGTTTATTTGCTAGATATATATATATATATATATATATACGGGGTATATAAATTATTGCTGCGTCTCAAATATTTCAAACGAAAGCACTTGATATCTTTTATTCTTTTATGCTCCCAAGAAGAATATAAATATAAAAAAAAGTTAGGACCAAGTTTGACTTACATCAATCGATTTTTTCAAAGCTGCATTCTTCTCTTGTATCTTTTTATACTCTTTGAAATTAAGTTTCGTCTTTCTTGAATAATAGCCTCGCCACGCTGCTTGGATCTATAGAGTCGAGAGAAAGACCCAAAAAGGAGAACTAATGAGGCGGACTTCATTTAATGCAAACGAACGAGCAAAAAGCTTAGCAAAGCATGGGACTGAAATAATGCATCATCATTCATGGCAGAATGATGAATATTTATTATTTTATTCCTTTCTCAAATTCCGAATTGCAAAGGATGGAAATTACTTACCTTCGTTGCTGCCTCGTTCTCTACTTTGAGTTGCTCATTCGCCGCTTTTTCCTAGAGAAATTTCATCAATTTATAAGACATTTCAGGTTTTAAAAAAACTCAGAACTTGGAGAATTTGTTAAATTTTAGGGCAGAGTTAAAATAATATGAAATGACCCATAAATGGAGTGATGTATCCTTGTATATAAAACACCGAATGCATTATTATCACGGAATTTGGAACTTACAAACCTGAAACATTGCGGCATATTTCTTCCTCGCCAACACTCCTCGGATGAGAGCCTAATTAATTAAAAATTCATAGATACAACGACGGCCGAAAGAATCTCATGAATGCATTAGTAGTAGTACGGGGTTATAGAACTTCTCTTACCTGTATATGTGTAGCCGATGCATTAAGAATTTCTAGATTGCATCGGGTGAGAAATCCTCTCCAAACGGCTTGAATCTTTGTCGCTGCAGCATAATGTTCTATTGCGTACTTTTCTTCTTTCCTGAAGATACAAATAAATTGAAAATAAATTTAAATATTACAATATAGTTTTGAATATTAAAAAATAATTCCAATAAATTGTCTCCAATATATAATATACAAAATAGAAACTAAAGAGATAGATAAAAGAAATAGGCGACATGTCGATCAATCAGAGAGAATTTAATAAATGCGTCATCTCAACCCTCAGCCTTCATATCAATTACTCTTCTTGTCTATATTGTTTGTATTACATGCAAAAAACAAGATTCATTGAATACACAATGTATTATGTATCTAATATCAATCTATTTGGAATCCTATACTCTTTGCTGTGTCTATATTTAAAATCCTTATACATAATCGAGTAGAAATGTTTGTGTGTATGTCGTTTGCTACTCCTCCTTAACCACACATCCGATTT